>BQNB010016675.1:0-71262 GCA_026074375.1 Tanacetum coccineum | reverse complement strand
AATATTTAGGTCGAGTTAATCGTTACTCTATATTTGTTATATTTAGGCACACACTAAAAACAATGCTCATGACACATTACATGTGACAAAGTAATAAAATGTGATTTCATTCTTTTTCTAGGTAACAATGCCTCGAGCTACCAGTCTAGATCATCAAAAGACGCGAAACTACATACCCCTAATATCAAATGAATTTAATCAACCCTTGCTAAACACAATGGCAAATCTTGAAAAACAGTACTTTCATGAGGGGAGGGTTGTAAGTCCAAACTTCAAAAATATGAGTCATATTCGTGCTAAGTTTGAGTCAATCGGCTTTGATTGTTTGTTAGACATTAACGAACAAATTATACCTCGCTTTGTTCTTGAGTTTTACTGTCAACTCACTTTTACCTATAATCCTGAGAGTCAATTTGTTGTCAACTTCGTCATTCAAAATAAGTCATTCTCCCTCACTCTTGAGGAATTTGGTCAAATTTTGAAAATCCCATTCAAAGGTCAAGCCTCTAACACCGAAATGTGGTCTCTTGACCATTTGTCAGTAAGTGTTCCAAGTAGAGGTCTTTATAAAACCAAACCTCCGTCTCCAAGAGTCATTAAGTCTCTTATTCAAGTTCCTCGACAAGGTCAAGAGACTCGTACCAAAAATAAGAAAACGATTGTCGTAGGTGAAAACGAAATTTTAACCCGAGAGATTCAAACTCATATGAAACCTTGGGTTGATATTATTCGTGAAAACGCCATTTGTCTAGGAGGACATAGGGATCATGTCTCCGCTTGTCTTTGTCACATGCTTTATTGCATTGAGACATCCACTCCTTATAACCTAGCATTTTTCATTCTCAAAAGAATGGAAAAGACTCGATTCAAACCAAAGGAACTCTTGCCTTATGGAATGCTCTTGACTAGGTTATTCAAACATGTCGTGTCCGTCTCTCCTGAGCTAGCCTTTGATCATTATCTCTCACATGATCGAGCCATGCATCCGCTCGCTCCTCATTATGAGCGAAAGACACGAGCGGATCGGGGCAAGAAAAGACCTCGTGAGTCAAATGCTAGCTCCTCCTCCTCCTCCACTCTAAATCATCCATCGTCATCTCATCTATTGGATGATTCCATCGAGGAAAATGATGACGAATCTTTTCATCCTAATCCTTCCTCTCCGTCTCAAAACATTTCTTCCTCGTCAAATAATGTCTCTAGAGTCCATCAAAACCCTCCTCATGAAAGTCATTACTTAAACACTTATCTCTCCAAAACTATTAATCGTCAAACTCAACAAAGAGATGCTCACCGGGAAGGGTTAAGGTCAATTGGACAAGCTCTCAAGAACATGATGGGTGGAAAACAAAAATGAACGTGTTGACACAACTACTATGACACTATTATTATTATTATCATCTCTCGTGTTTAATACATTATATTTCTCTATTATTAGGACTAGGAGTGGCAAATTTTAATTTGCATTTGACTTGGATAATCTTCTACATTCTATCATCTTTCTATGACTAGCAAATTTTATGATTATGACATGAGATGAAATGCTACTACTTGCTAAATGATTTGTATGTTAGAATAGAACTACATATTATTGCTTGAACTAGTTGATTCTTGAATATTGGTAGAAGCCGAAATCACTAGACTTAAGAAAAAGAGAACTGAAAATCTTCCTGGCTCCAGAAAAAAAAAAAAGGACAAATAAAAAAAAAAAAAAAAAAAAGAAAGGAAAGAAAGGAAATTAGAAAAAAAAAAAAAAAAAAAAAAATAGAAAAAATAAAAAAAAAACAAAAAAAAAAAAAAAAAAAAAAATGTAAAAAAAAAAAGAAAAAAAATACAAAACAAAAAAAACCATAAAACACAATGGAACAAAACACGGCCCCCTTATATACCCGATGGCCTCCAATATATTTGGGACCGCCAGGTGATATGGGACCGCCACCAGGAGGGAAAGAAAGATTTCAAATTTACCTCTTTTTCTGTATCTTGACCCTCCTACCTACATCCTCAAGCTGTCATTTCCCAGATTGGCTAAACCATATTTGGCACTCTCTTCTTCCTAAACTATGCTTTGCCACTTTATCCAATCTTCCTCATTATTTAATCACCCAACTTTCATACTTCATCACCATCTTCATCTCCCTCAAATCTCACTTCTTCTTTATCAATGTCTTGCTCAAACCACCATTCCAACTTCTCTAGAAAACCAAGGATGTCGGTTAGACAAGTATGGAAACGCAAACCATCCACTCCAAAATCATCACCTCCTTCCCAAAATGACTCACCTCCTCTTCCTCCAAGAGTCTACTTACAATCTCCTTCACCACCATCCTACAATCCCTTAAGAGATCAAATGATTAACCAACTCCACAACATTTCCACCATTCTTGATTCACACACTAATCCATCCAATGCCTACATTCATGCACCACCTTCACCACCACCACCACAAATTCATCCTCCTTCTCATGCTCAAGTTGAATTTCACTCAAGTTTTTGTCATTGTTGCAAGTTTTCTAGACACCAATTCCATTCTTTGAGAAATGAAATCAACTTCATTCACTATCTTCTAACCCGTCCCATCCCTCCAACCCGTATCCCTCCAAATCATGTTTCACCAACTCCTTCTTTTTCCCTCTTTAATTAATCATTCCTACATGATTAATCTTCCTAAATAATTGTTCTTTCATCTTTTGATTACGGCATCTTCTACCTTTCAAGAATCAACTAGTGTAGATCTATGCCTTATTATGTCTTTATGAGTGTGTCTTAGCTCTTATTAAGATCTAGTTTTTAAATTTTATGTTGAATGTATTTGTTGGATGTGCTAATGTATGAGTTTCTTGTTGGTTGAATGAAACTCTTCTTTTGTTAATTTAAATACAATGTGTTAACTTGAAAGATATTTGTCTTGCACTTGTTCTTCTAACCTTGTTTTGTAGCACACAATTTTCGTAAGATCGATCCCTTGGTGCCCCGAACAAGGGGGAGCATACATCAAGGGGAGTCTTGATATCGTCGATTTCTTTCTTCCTTCAACAACTCGACGATCATTCTTTTTGAATTCGACAAAAAGGGGGAGAAATGGAACATAACTCATTTAATAATTTGACATCTTTAATTTTATTTAAAATGAGTTTATATTTTGTCATCATCAAAAAGGGGGAGATTGTTAATACAAATAATGTCTAAAAACGTTATTTATATTTTTCGACCTCTCAACGTTTTGATAATAACAAAATGTAAAAACGTTTACAATAAAAATAAACGTTTACAAATTATTAAATGTAAAATTCCATTTCTAAGATTAGTGATCACTTAAGGTATGAACAAACAAAATAATTAAGCATGATTAGTGATCAAGAAAATATTTTTCTAGGGGGGGGGGGGGGGGGGGGGGGGGGGGTAATCCTCACTTTTAATTCTACAAAAGTATTTTCTCAAAAATACATTTACAAAATATTCTCTAATTAAAATAAAAAGTTTTATTAAAAACTTAAAATTTGAAATTCAAATTTTCCCCCCAAAACGGAAGCTTCTACACCAGATACAACATTCCCCACAAAAAGACAAAAAGGGAGCGGAGTCTAGGCGGCGGCCCCCTTATATATAAGGGACCGCCGGGACCGCCCCCAGAGAGCCGTTGGGATTCCCTGCCTATAAATACTGCTCCATTCCCAGCAGAAAAACATTCCTCTTTGCACGAAATTTTTCAGTCTTTTCTTTCTCTCTCTAAACCTTCTTTCTCTCACTAAAACTCTTGATCACTAACATACTTAGATCTTGTTTCAAGTGATCTAATCTCTTCTTCTCATCTCTTCCCTCTCATTCAAGTGCAAGAGAAGAACACTCGTATTCGTCAAGAAACGAAGTGTTAATTAGTGATCTCTCCTCTCTTCTTCTAAGTACCAAACCTCTATTGTATTTATCTTGTGTATTTGTGTGATTCGGATATTGTGTAGATCCGATAGTGTAGATCTTGTGAGTGTGTATATCTTGTGAAGTGGTAGATTGGTTCTAGCTAAGATTAGGACTCAACATTTAGCTTAGTGTTAAAAAATAACGTAAGCGACGTGTAAACGGTTTTCTTCGACTAAAGGGAGCTTGTTGACATAGTGAAATCTCGAGTCGGATACTCGAGGAGTGGAGTAGGGCGAAGAGGTGCTTCGTAGCAGAACCACTATAAAATCTTGATGTCTTGGTTTGGTTGTTTCTTTCCTTATCTCTTTACATTATTATTGTTGTTATTGTGTTTTAGTTTAGATAGTTATTGCTTGTTCATATTGTGATTTGATTAAACATATAACTTGGATCTATACATTTTTGAAAGTAAACTTTTAAACTGTAAAACAAACGTGTAAACTATTCATCCCCCCTTCTAGTTTCCACACACTTGTAATTTGAATGCTTTGAGCTCGTACCGTCTTCAAGTGAACATGCACATATTTTATGTGATTAAGTATCGAAAGTTCATGAGAAATGACGAAATATATACAAATAATGCCGCCGAAAACATGTATAATTAAGGCGTTATCAAATCCCTCCGCACTTAGCTATTGCTTGCCCTCAAGCAATCAAAGCGAGAAAACAAGATTCATTTATCGTGGACGTGAAGAAATTATTTTTATACAAGAGTTTACTGGTTTTATAACATTTCAGGCATAGACATATAACTAAGCACCTCACATTGGAAATATGTTTATTTTTAAATTCACTCAAGTTACTCAAATAGGGTTTATATTTGTGAAGTCACTTAATTTGCACATACATAATCTAGATAGCTACTATAGGCTTGTACAAGACACATAAACATCCCCTCTGCGGCATGAGCACCTAGACAAAATCTCAGAGAGGTAAAACGTGATAATAATGTGGGTGAGTATGATACATAATTTCATGTGCTAAGCCAGAGCCTTATAACAACTTTATAACTTTTCCTTGATTTTTTAATACCAAATACTTTGATAACTTAACGCTGGCACATAGCTGAGATATTAAGCACATAGATCTTTAGATACTTGGGATATTTTAGCACTGAAAGCTAGTGCTACGAATAATGGAATACTTGGGGATTTTATTTTACCTCTTATCATACAATATTGCTTATAAATTAACCTCACTGTGGTCTAGTAAATGATGATCAAGCACAAGTTATGAAGCTACTAAATTATTGGCACTATCATAAAAATGTGCAAAAGATATGCATCAAAGGCTAGAATATACCTCACAGTTTAGTGGACTGAATTTGTGCTAGTCATGATGTCAATCCGAGTAGGATTTGCCTTACAAAGTGTATATAATTTTTTATTTTAGAAGAAAATATATTAATTTTGATTTTTAAAATATCAGTTGAAATGTTGGCAAGATTGTAGGGCAAATATAGAGAGAAATGATATATTTTAATTTTTCCTATTTGGCTCATCTCCACACTTAAGTTGAATATTGCCCTCAATGTGAGACTGATAAAGATAAAATAGGGAAAACGGTACTTCCTGGGGCATAGTATGGTATAGCTGCGAGCTTTTGTCTTGGAGCAAACGCCATAATTTTCTGTTTTATGATATATTACCTGCAAAAGTAAACAAACAAACACACAAAAAAGAAAAATATTTTTGGGGGTTTTTTAAAGAGAGAAGAGAGGAAGAGGGACTCCTCAACACTTGAGTGGAACATAGATAAAGCACTGGTTGCCTCATAAGAAGCGCTTAATTTTTAAGAGAGTGATTAGCTAGACTCGTACTTAAAAGGTTTAGTTTTCGTGATAGAAGGGAGTGATTTCTTCCCTTTGGTCATTACATTCTTCATGGTATAGTTTGAGTCCATGGCCGTTAACAATGAACGTCTTGCCATCTTTTCCATATAGTTCAACATATCCAGATGGATATTGATGTTTTACCACATATGGTCTGTCACACCCCGCCAAGGCGGAAACACGAGGCGTAACTTCATGGATATCATCACAACACAATGGTGTCAACAATAGAGATTCACTATATCTATTTTAGACTAATGCAGTGGGACATGATAAAATCTATTTTTAAACAAATTAAAATTATATAAGAGCCAATAAGCACAAATTAAGCAATATGAAAAGCAGAGGATAAACAAAAAATAAGCAAATCAGACAATAAGATAAATTTAAAGTAAAAGAGGTAGTACCTTTATCCCAGCTAAACAGGGACTTAAATGCTCAAATGAGCTTATCTACAAGCTCCAGCATAAGCTGGTAAATAGCCATAAGCCCATCCCTTTCTGGCTTATCATCCATATTAAGTTAATCCATAATATGCAAAGGTAATTTAGTGAATTTAAATGAAACAGCCTTATCTAGCTTAAGTTTTAATTTGCTTAATAGGTAAGGACTTAATGAAGGAATTAAGAGCTTTATGAAACTTTAGAACATGATTAGGCTTAAGATGATTTAGGTTTAAAACAGAATCAAAAACAGGATTTAATTGAAATCTTAATTTTTATGTAGATCATAAACTGAGTACTGGTTTAACGGAAATTACATTAAAGTAAAATGACATAATAAGCTGTGAATAAGCTAAACTAACACTACTCTAAGCTAACCTATTCTCGACTTTCCACTGTGTTATTGGCCCCCTATTTATAGGAGAATAATGAAGCTTCTAGGTCATCAAGAGGAGCGTCAAGCTTTTATTGTCATCTCAATCATTAACGCCTCATTCATCTGGATCTGAGCCTTAATTGATAGCATCGTCCCATCAACCTTAACATAACTCAGGATCACAGGTGGACGTGTCAGAGGTGTCAGACGGCCTTCTAGAAGGGCACGTGTACGAGTGGAGGATTATTTTTACCCTGGTAATTGTTCCTTGTGTGTGAAAGTGAAATTGGAATGGAAAGTAAAAAAGATATACAATATTTTGACTTTATAAGCTTTCACCCTGTGTTTATAAGTTGTATGATTTGGACTTGGATCAGGTTATAAGTGTTTATGGCTCGGTTATGGGATGGATTAATTAAATGGACAGGACATGCATTATTAGATTGGGTTTGAATTTAGATATTTATAATAGGCTGACCCAGCCTAATTAAAATGGGTACGGGTTGGCCCATAAAAGATAAATATGCCTTCGGCTTCGCTTTCTTACGCTTTTTCCATTCTCGTGCTTGGTTTTGTTCGCTTTGCCTTTGTTTTGTCCTTTTATTTAATATCCGTACCTGCAAGACACAATTCACGAAATACACATATACAATGCATTTTTTATGTATTTTTGGTCATTATTGGTCTTTTTAGCTCGTTTTATTAGGTAAAAGGTATGTTATTTTAGCACATACCAAAAATCCATCTTCCTAGGCTTCATTGTCGTTTGTTTGTGTCCTATGCAATGTCATAAACAATATTTAAAAAACCAAAAAATTTCAACTCCTTTAGACTAATTACCTCGAAAAGTAGCTAAGTGTTCATCTAAGGGGATTAAGAAATAACTAGTTTTGAAAAGCCCCCCGTTTTACCATTTTTATGCATTTATACATATCATAACTTCACGGAACAAGAAACACTAAAAGGATAAATTCATCGTTCTCGATTTTTTACTCGCCCCAAACTAAGCTTAAAAACGAAATCATTGTTAAATACAAGTTAAACTGCTAACACTACTCATAAAAGCTAATTGTGTATGTATAGCTACTTTCTGCTCCCTTGTTCCTAAATCCTCTTTAGATTTTATTATTATTATTTGTGACAAATAAATTAATGTCTTATTCACATAAAGTAAACCCGGTTTAGACCACAATTAGTTTGAAATCCTTTCCTAAAGAGACGATATGGTGAGAATAAGGTCCACATTAAGGTAATTTCCTGATTTAGGGGTTATCCTTTTTATTTCATCCGAAAAAACTCAACTACGAGTCCAGAGATGGAGGCTTTATATAGATAACCCCGAAGTCAAAATTTGGCTTTATTATTATTATTATTGCAACATTATTAAATCTCGGTCCTTTAAACAACTACCACATCGGTATGCGAGCCAACCATGGTCTAGGAGTCTTATTTCGACCTCGGTGATGCTCGACCTTTTTTAAGGCTGCAACATCGGTTGTGAACCGGCAAGATGCATCAAACTTTTATCAGTCTCGGATTAACATTCTTACTATGGCCAGTTTTTTAAGACTGCCACATAGGTTGTAAGCCTGGCAAGAGGCAAGTAAAACTTTTATCAGCTCCACTGTTTTTATTTTATTATTTAACCTTACACCCTTTACAAGACTACCACATCGGTTGTGAGCCCGCACAAGAGGTAGTCGGAACTTATTTCCCGCTTAGTGTATTACATAACTATTATTATAGAAAAATTTCAAGTCCTGTGGTATTTTAAATACCTAGACAATGGTAGCGAGCCGTTAGGAATCGGTAGCCTATTTCCCCACAACACTGACAAAACTTCGATGTGTACCTACTTTCGCCAGAAGGAATCTCTACAAAGTAATTTAAACTAAGAATCGCAAAAACCAAAGCAACTTTATTTATTCAACAATTATATAATGTTTATTAAGCTGATGGGAGCAAAAAGCCACAATTAACATCTATGAGCTCTAAAGATTTCCAACTACTCCATGTTTAGCATCTAACTTATATAAAACTCTATCACTTTTCGTTCTTCTCAAATTTAAAATCTTTAATAAAAATATCCGCGAATGCTTAGTCTAATAAAACAAGCTTCTGAATATTAAAAGTTCATGGAAACCTTTGCAAACTCTTGGCTTTTTCAAAGCTAGAATTCACGTTTTAAAGCTTCTTGTATAAAAGACTAGCAAAAGCTTAAATTTATATAAGTTAAGGGCAAGCTCGAGCGCAACATGCTCGATCAAGTCAAAATTTATTCCTTACAAAGACAATACTACGTGTCAAAACACTTATTGTGATTTTATGCCAGATTTAAAAAATTTTCAAAAATAAAATTTATTCCTTACAAAGACAATACTACGTGTCAAAACACTTATTTTATTTTTGAAATTTTTTTAAATCTGGCATAAAATCACATATTTTTACTATTTTTGGTGGCTTTACTATTTTTGGTGGCAAAATAGGGTTACGTGAAGACAAGGCAAATGCAATTAAGATCAAATTAAAAGATCCCCCCCTCCCATACTAGAACTACACATTGTCCTCAATGTGAGACTGTCACCCTCATACTAAATTCAAGGTATAATCCAATTATTAAGGGGTCTATATGCAAATCTAAAGCCGTTTATTAATTATCCTAATAGATAAACGTGAATCAATAAGATCTAGGATATCGGATTCCCATATATAAGCATGCTAAGGATAGAAGATCAAGTGAATGATGGACAAAACCACGAGCATGAGAGCCTTCATAATCCGGGCAATCTTGGACATAATATACAACACACGAGACATGAGAAAGGAAGAGGCGAGCTTCCTCACATCATACTTATTCATAATAATTATACTAATATACTACTAAGGATAAGCATGGGTTGCCACCCACGAAGCGCTTGTTTTTGTTAACCGAGTCACGAGCCTAACTCGACCCCAAATTTAGTGGTCCATGGGGGAAAGTTTGGAGGATCTGAGACAACCATCGGTGGATTTTGTCCCTCCAACAACAGTGTTTAATTCTTAATATGATTCGTTCACCTTGAAAATTTGGTCCGTCGGTTTTTGAGTCAACTCGATGGTTCATAAGGGAAAACTTGAGCAACGTGTGAACGGTCTTGGTCCAACGGGTTTGAGCGTCCCGAGAAAATATTATCGAGAATTGTACGAGAAGAACTCGATACACAACGATTGAGAAAGCGAATGCGGTTCCTAATCTTGGATGTCATGAATTGCTTTGTTTTTCTCTTTGTAGATGTAAACAATTCTCGGAAGCTTTGATTCAGAGTTCATTTAATTCATTCATTTTAACTTTCCGGTGATCACCCGCGGTCTTAAGGTCAAAATTGCAATGTTTTAATGCCCAATAGGCCTTGTGTTCAAGTTTAATAGGAAGATAACAAGCCTTTCCTTATACGAGCTTATAAGGAGTGCACCCGATGGGTGTTTTGAAAGCGGTACGGAAGGCCCATAAAGCATCATCTAACTTATTGGACCATGAATCACGATTTTCACCTGCAATCCTTTAAGATACGTTACAAACCACGATTTGAAACCTCCACTTGTCCACTCGTTTGTAGATGATTCGCGGTAGAAAGACGGTGGGTAACTCCATACTTAAGCATGACCTTCGCGAATTGGTCATTGCAAAAATGGGTACCGCGATCACTAATTATTGCACGAGGAGTACTAGTTCCAAATCGGTGCGAAGAGAGGATTTTTTTTTAATTTTTAACGACAACTCGAGCATCATTAGTGGGGAGTGTTTTTGCTTCAACCCATTTAGACAAATAATCAACGGCTACGAGAATGTATTTGTTCCCTCGAGAAGACGGGAATGGGCCCATAAAATCGATGCCCCACACGTCAAAGATCTCGCATACTTGAATTGCATTTTGAGGCATTTTGTCTTTTTGCGAGATTTTTCCTTGACGTTGACATGAGTCACATGACTTAACCATGTCGTGGGCATCACGGTAAATTGTTGGCCAATAGAAACCGGAATCAAAGACTTTTTTAGCGGTGTAATTCGCACCATGATGTCCCCCGGTGGGTCCATTATGGCAAGCCATGAGGATATCAATGGCTTCTTGGCTGTAAACACATCGTCTAATCACTTGACTCCGCACCATCTTTACAATGTAGAGTCGTCCCAAAAAATAATGCCTAACTCCTTAAAGAACTTTTCTTTTGTTGGGACGACATCCTTTTCACAACAAAATTCCCCGCATGGTAATTTGCAATGTCGACAAACCATGGGGTACTAGAATCACTATGAAAAGATATCATTCCAAGGGTATCGAGAGGAAATGTTTCATTAATTTCCTTTTTCTCGAGATCACCTTGATGAGGATTTTCTAATCTTGATAAATGGTCAGCCGCGAGATTCTCCGCTCCTTTTTTTATCACGAATAATGATGTCAAATTCTTGGAGTAGAAGAATCCACCGGAGCAATCTCGGCTTAGCATCTTGCTTAGCAAGAAGATACTTTAAGAGCTGAGTGGTCCGTATACACTATGGTCTTTGATAAGACTAAGTAAGGCCGGAATTTCTCAAAAGCGTACACCACGGCTAATAACTCTTTTTCCGTAGTAGTGTAATGTGCTTGAGCATCCATCATGGTCTTACTTGCATAGTGTTAAGGCTGAAAATGTTTGGTCTTAGGTTGCCCCAAGACTGCACCTACCGCGTAATCACTAGCGTCGCACATAATTTCAAATGGTAGGTCCCAATCGGGGGCAACTAAAATCGGGGCTTCGGTTAACTTTTTCTTAAGTATATTAAACGCTTTAATACATTCTTTTGAGAAAATAAACAGAGTTTCTTTCTCAAGAAGATGGGTCATCGGCCAGGCGATTTTAGAAAAATCTTAAATAAATCGACGATAGAACCCGACGTGACCTAAGAAACTTTGAAAGCCTATTGACGGAAGTCGGATGAGGAGGTTTAGCTATAAACATCAACTTAGCTTTGTTATCGACCTCAATCCCGGGACACTTGAATATCTATGTCCTAGAACAATGCCTTCTTTTACCATAAAATGGCATTTCTCCCAATTTAGAACTAAATTAGTGTCTTCGCACCGTTTGAGCATTTTGTCTAAATGGGAGAGGCATGACGAGAAAGAATCCCTAAGACAAGAAAATCATCCATAAGGACTCTATTTCTTTCCTCACGATCATGTCTGGAAAATGGCAATCATGCTCCTTTGGAACGTGCCGGAGCATTACATAAACCAAAAGGCTATACGTCGGTAGGGCAAACTGTCCAATAAGGTATGGGAAAGTGGTCTTCTCTTTGTCTTTGCGGTCAATTGTAATTGATAATATCTGAAAATCCATGTAAAATGCAATATTATTCGTTCCTGCTAACGTTCAAGGCATTTGTCCATGAAAGGGTAATGGGATATGGTCTTACGAGTCGCATCATTAAGGCTTCAGTAATCATATACAAACTCGATCATCCGTAACTAACCTTGTTAGGTATCAATTCTTTATCTTCGTTTTCAAACTCACGGTCATGACTCCCTTCTTAGGCATTACAATGAAATGACTCTCCCCACGGACTATCGGAGATAGAGTAAATCAATCCGGCATCAAAGAGTTTGATAACTTTCTTTTTGATAACCTCATGAATTTTTAAATTTACCCTTCTTTGATGTTGAATCGCCAGTTTGAATTAATGTCAAAGATTTTCCATGTGATGGCCTTTTTGTGTGATTTATGAACCTTTAAAAGGGCGGCCTTTTCTTCATCTTTTAATTCTTTAGAAATTATGACGGGTAATTTATTGATTCCTTCTAAAAATGCGTATTCAAGATGAGACGGTAAATCCTTGAGCTCAAGCTCTAGAGGATCATCGATAGAAGATTTAATCGTTTTAAGTTTCTCAAAATGAAGTTCTTTCGGAGGGAGATGAGATAATGGTAATAACTTCTTGAGTAGAAGAAGGTCTCCTTCCGGATCAAAGTCGGCATCATCAATTCCCGGTTGAATTGAGTCATTTGTAAGACAAGCTTCTATTTCTTCTAAAATGAAGTCACCTCCTTCAAAAGGAGTGAGAGAGGGGAAAGAAGTAGAAAGGATAGGATCTAAAGACGGAGTGGGATTGCCACTCGTAGAACTATCCGAAAATCCGAGCACTTCTTGAGCATACTCCTCACATGAAACGTCGATGACATCGATTCGATTAATCGATTCAGCATCATTTTGGGGGGGGGGGGGGGGGTTTTAAGGGGAGTATCTCGAAAGTCTCACCAACTTTAAAGGTTATTGCCTTCATCATTAACTCGGTGATTTAATTCTTCACCTTTAAACATAATCAAAGCACGCACCGTCTTCATAAAGGGTCATCCCGAGAATTAGGAACCCGGTAGGATCAAAACATTAATCACGACTACGAAGTCGGGCAAAATACTGGAACTTTCCTACTTTAACAAAGACATCTTCGGCAATACCGGATGGACTAGTAGTCGATCGGTCTGCAAGTTCAAGAATCATTCGAGTAGGAGTAAGTTCGGGGAGTAAGAGATTCTTCCATATGGAAAGAGGCATCAAGTTGATGCTTGCACCAAGATCGGCCAAGGCTAAGCATTCAACTAACTCCGGAAAATCACATGGAATAAGAAACTTGCCGGGGTCTCCAAGTTTTTCGGGCAACTTTTTTAGGATAACCGCCGAACAATTCTCATTCACCGGTGTTTTGGCTAAGTCAAACAATTTTTCTTTGTTATTAAGGAGACTTTTAAACATTGAAGCAAATTTCGGCATGTGTAGAAGAGCATCCGCGAAACTAAGCTCGAAATGTAATTCCTGAAAAATTTCAACGAACTTCGAAACTAGGTTATCATCTTTTTCACGGAGTTTTTGTTTGTTAGCTCGTGAAGGATAAGGTATAGATGGTTTAGGCCTAGGAGCAACAACAAGCTTATCAATTGGAGCTTGAATTTGGACTACCGGAGGTTGGATGTTTTCGGTACTCGGTTGCACCGTATCCTTTGTCACCTCGGGTTCCCATTCCACCACCTTGGGAAGAGGAGAGAAAGGAGGTGGAATTGGGGGTCCGTAATAAGAAATGCCACTTCGGGTGGTGATTGCTTTCAAGTCACCTCTCGGGTTAGCAACGGTGTTGCTAGGAAGTGAACCCATACCCGAAGAAGATGTAACACCCCCATTTTTACATATAGCAGAGTAACATACCAATCCTAAGAATGATCATATCTCGGATGGCGTCTTAGGTACTTTTTAATTCTTCATTGCTTCTATCTTACTAGAGTCCACGTAAATATCATTGTTGTTAACCACATGTCTGAGAAAACGCACTTCTTGTAGCCAGAATTCATACTTGGAAAACTAGGCAAACAACTTTTCCTTCTTCTTGAACAACACAGGTGCTCCCCACAGAGAGTGACTTGATCAAATAAAACGTATATCAAACGAATCCTAAGGGTTACGAACTATCGAATAGGGTAGCAAACGAATATCGAATCAAAGGCTAGAAAACATCTAAGGGATTTCACATATGGAAATAGATGCGGATCAAATGTCATAAGAATCCTTAAAAGGAAGGATAAAATATATGTACCGATAGAAAACGCAAACGAAAGAATCAACAAGCGTACCACGACAAAATAAACACATAACGAATAACAATACGTATCAAGATTGATAAATGAAAAGATAGGATTCTTATACCAATAACCGACTTTACTCGAAAGAACCAACTAAATAATGTTTTTATAAAAAAATCAATTTAAAGAAAGTCGTTTTAATTATAAAAAAATCATTTAAAAAAATCGTCTTAAATATAATCTTTATAAAAATTCATTTTAATCATGGTTGTCATAAAATCCAGAGACTGTGTGTCGCATCTTACCCATATAAATTACTTTAAACATCCTTTTTATAATTATAAAATTTATCAAAAACAAGCATAAAAAAATATTATCATATCTTATTCATAAATATTATCAAAAAAATAGTTTTGTCCGTCAACCAATTATCATATTGTTTCAAAATCTATTGTAAACATAGTTTCTAAAAAAATAAAAATAAAGAGACATTTTCATAAAAGTATTGTATTCATAAAATCATTTCAAAATGGGTTTCCCCAAATACCATCAAGAAATGCTTCAAAAGGTTTTCATAATTCGACATTAATATAAAATATGTTACTCAAACAAAGACATCGTAATACCAAAAGAGATTGTAAGAAAGTACCATGAACCATATAGTCAGAATAACAGTGAAACAAACATACTCAAGAGAATTTCATACGAAGACATTACGAACCAAAAGATGAACGTAAAGACTAATCCGTACTTACGATCAAAAGAAAAACTATAGAAAAACATCGGTACTAACATGTTGCAACATGTTACGAAAACCAAAGGATATATATAAAGAACGGAGTAATGATATGCACTAATATTTTAGGAACAATTAGTGCTTAAAAGAAAATTTTGATACTCATACGAGTAATCAATACAACGAAAGAACCAATGGAACATGCCAATATCCAAAGAAGCATATCCGAACAACCAATATTCATCAAGACGCCGAATAGAAAAGTTAGATCATCCATACCGTCATGGTACAAACAAGGGATGCTAAAATGAGGGTTATATATCCAAGCGAATAATCGAGTAGACGAACAAACTCAATAATCGTAATAATAGCATTAACGAGTATCCGGGGTATCCGCAAGTGATAGTTAGAAGGAAAACTTACTAACTTCCTAACTATTCATATTACAACCGCACATAATATGACATCTTACACTACCAACTAACAAGCAAACACCGATCAATGCAATCATGGTCACAAGTCTACGTGTGTGATGCCTTTATAATTATGTTGCCACCATAATTACAATTGCATCCTTTCACACGTATACTTACTTCCAAGACTACACCTCTCAATGATAACACACATATAAGCACATATACCACATTGCACATCTTAAACCACTCCAATATAACACAGAAAGGATACTCCATCAAAGAAATACTTACTTATATAAAGATAAAATCGAAACGACATAATGGAGCGAAAGTCTGGCAGCGCCTCCAAAATACAAAATATCCGAAAGAAATAATCAATAGCATCGTGACGAGGTAAAAGACGGAATAAACTTATGCTGGGCCTCGCTTGGGTTGACTTTGCCTTTGCAAAAGTCACCCGACTCCGCGGGTCCATGCCTACTACGAGCATAAGAGGCTCCTTCTGAATTGGCTCCTCTTTTGGATCACTATAGCGCTTAAGTCCAATTGGGAAAATGGTTTCCCAACAAAACTTCTTACGGATAAGGGGGACATAGCTATAAATAGTAATAAATTAATATATACCATATTAAATAATAGTAGACAAAATAGCTAAATAAAAGTTAGACAAAATAAGATAATAAAAGCTATATAATTAGGGGAAAGCATAATAGTTATATTACTAAACACTTAGGCCCTAATATGCATCTATATGAAGGACTCCTAGGTTATAGTCTAGGCTCAACCACATACTTCTCTATAACCAATGGCTCTGATACCAATCTGTCATACCCCGTCAAGGCGGAAACACGAGGCATGACATCATAGATATCATCACAACACAATAGTGTCAACAATAGAGAATCACTAACTCCTAGGTTATGAGTCCTAGGCATACCACCTTCTTCCTATAACTAATGGCTCTTATCCAATCTAATTTACACCCCCGCCAAGCGGAAAACTACTGGTCGTAACATCATGATATCATCATGAACACAATGGTGTCAACAAAGAGAATTACTACATGATTAACTAAAATATAAAAGACACGATGTGTCATGACAATACCTAAAACAAAAGAACGACATCTTGTATTAATGAAAAAGGGGTCTCATCAATACAAAGACAATGACTCACAAACCTATTAAGCTAATAACATTCAAGAATTCATGCAACAATTATGAAACGAAATCAAATGAGAACTTCCAATGCCATCCTAATGGTCTCTCTAGCCACTTTTATTAACTTCAACACCTTCATAATGCTCACCTGAAAATGATGCTTAAAACGTCAACACAATGGTTCATGAGAGTCATAGGTTTTACGACACCAATACAAGATTTAAATCAATTACTATGATTATATAAAAACAAACATGACAAGACAATTAAGCTGGCTATTATACATGCTAGCATTCATGCAACCAACAATCACCATTGGGACGGAACGTGTCCCCTGATCCAAACCACAAAATATAGTCTCAAAGAGGAATGCTATCCCTAATCCCAGACTCTTGGTACTGTATCCGGACAGGTTCATACCCACACAAAGTAGGTGAAACCTCTTACCCACAAAGTAGGCGAAGACCAATGCAACATCATACAACATGCAACACATAACATATAATAGCTACTTAAAAGTCCATGAGTAACTTAAACCACATAATCACAGCAATCAAAACATTTCAAAACATATTTGCATCATTTCCATCCTAAGAAAACATAGTAAAATAGGACTATGAAACTCACCTGATGCTCAGCTTACTTGACAAGATCTTGCACACAATCTAAACACAACAAACATAAGTTACACTCGGTTAGGCTAAATGCCTAAGTCAATGTAAAAATCACATGATGGAGTTCTAAACTTTACACCAAGTTTATAATCCTTTATATACATCTTCCAACTCATTTTCATACCCTATATGACCTTACTCATTAACTTCCACTTTTACAATTTCTGGCTGAATTTTATAGTCACTTTATGACCAGAAATAAAATACCAAAACACCTAATTGATGGCTCTCCTTACATTCCCTAGCTCCCCAATGAATTGTGAGCTACTGCGATTTTTTAGAAAAACTAATACTAAGTGAAACTATTTTATAAAAATTCATCTTTACAAAGTACTCAGATTCGGATCTGAACGCACACCAAAAAGTTTGACATCCTTAAAAATACGTAGAAAATGTTTTATCGATAGCCCTTCGAACTTGAGTTAATAGACACCTAAAATATGACTCACGATTTTTGGCTAACCCAAATTTGAACTTTAAGTAGGGGTTTTACTCCCTGAAATCAGACCTAAATCTGACCCGAATTTACTGTTTTGACAACTTTTCTTGCGAAAATTATTTGACTAACTTCCCGACCTCAAAACCTTTCGGGACCAGACTTTTTAGAAACTAGACTCTCTGAACTTATAAATAGACATAAGATTAATCAAAAATCTCATTACCAATCATGAGATAACATTCAAACAAGATGACTCAAAATTCTGCTCAACCCTAAATTCAATTCTATCGCGTTCTAACTCTAACCTAATACATCAATATGATCCTAATTAAACCCTAAAAACTTCTAATTATGTTTAACATCATTAATTTACAGATTTTATGAAACCCTAATTTATCCATCACTTTATTGTTACATGAATTAAAAAGAAAATTAAAACAATTAAAGTTTATGAACATAACTAAAACCTTCAATTAATTAACACGAACCACCACTTGAATCTTGAATAAAAAAAACTTTTTTTTCTTCTTGAGGGATCGACCGAACAAACAAAAGAGAAGAGAGAAAAGTGATTTAGGGATTTATTAAATTTGTATTTATACTATATAAAATCCTAATTTAACTCAAACTTTGTTTCCTTTTTTTCTTTTCCCCTAACCGGCCTACAAACACTCCTTAATTATATATATATATTTTTTTTATAAAATTTTGAAATATATATATATATATTATAAAAACTTTATTTATTACATATTCAACCCTTAATTTTGACATTTTTATAAAAACCCTTTATTCTACCTTTTAAACCTCTTAAATTAAAACTAGATTGAATGACCATACATAAATTTCATTTCTAATTTTTATTTTACTAACTTAATAAAACTAAGTTCTAATTTCTATATTCTCTAAACTAAACTTTTAAATTTTACTAACTACTAACACTTTAAGATATAAATACGTATACATATACATTTAAATACGTACACATATAGAATTATACCATCATTTTCATTGTCACTAAAATGTGACCAAAATGAAATGCCCATAACAACCATAACTTCAATCACCATGAGACGATCACGCTCAATAGATTGGTAACCAAACTCACATAAGATCACATAAACACAATATTATTAAAACACATAATGAGGCTCAAGTCAATACTAATGGTTTGACTAACCTGCTCAAGGCACAGTTGTCACACAAACGTTCACAAGTTCAGACAAAAAGTTTAAACGTTTCTCAAAACGAAGCAGAAAATTTAATGTCTTACTTGTCTGAATTTGTGGATAAAAAGTTTGATAAAGTTTTTCAAAAGATTGAATCAATGAAAAAGAAAAAGTTTGACTCTTGAATCTCAAATTATTTCCTTCAAAAATCTTTATATGTTTCTGATCTCTCAAGTGTTGAATCAGAATCGGAGGAGAAAATATTCTTTCGGAAATGAAACATCAAGTTTTGAAACAAAGATTAAGGAGCACGAAATGACTTTAGCTAAACAAACAAAAGATTTTGAGGATGCCAAAGTTTATTTTTCAAAGAAAATGGACAAGTTCAAAACACATTTTGAAAAACTTGAAAAGATAAGAGATGTCCTTGAACAGCAATTGGATCGTAAGATTCAAGATTATAAAGCCAAAAAAGAACAGTTTTTGAAACAAATTGCTTCTTTAGAATCAAAGTTGGCATCACAAGATTTTATTTCAAATCAAAAAGAATATAACGAGTTGAGAATATCATACAATGCCCTAAAAGCAAAGTTTGATACTATTAACCAAGAAAAAGGAAAACCCCCATATGTCAAACTTTTTAACACCAAAAGTAAGTGTTTCACCGAAGATTTACACGGGTGAATCTTCCAAATTATTTCCAAAGAGGGTGTCTCAGTTTACAACCTATTCTTTGCATAAAAAAGGAAGTTTTCTAAGAAACCTCAAATTTATTAAACACCTACTCCTCAAAAGATTTCTAACTCAAGTGAGTCAAGTAAGAAAATACAGGTTATTAAAACTCCAAACTATCGCCTTACACCGATAAAGCAAATTTGGAGACCAAAGCAACGTAATTCAAAACCTTTCAAATACTCAAAATCAGAAATGCTTTCACTTCAAAACAAGAATGACTCTACTTTGAAATTTCTAAACTGTGGAAGATTTCCATTCATTTCAAAAATGAATTCTCAAAATAAAACACCAGGTTTCAACAATAGATAGAAATCTTCTTCTTTATCAAGATTTAAATCTCCATTGATTCCACAAGCACTATTTCCAAATAAAACACCGGTTTCTAGTCCTCGTTGGAATTCAACTTCTTTACATCTAATTGACACAACCTTCAAATGGCTTTCAAAATTTTGTAAACCCGTTAGTAGCATGCTTAAATGGGTTATAAAGGTTGTTGTCTAATTTATTACCATAATGGCTCATAATTATTTTAGATTACAAACCAAGATTAAAATAATGGCTTCTTAACATTTCAATTTAGGACCCGCGCTTCAAAATAATGGTTTGTTAGTAAATGTTAGATAACAACCCGGTCCTCAAACAAAAGGAAAATGTACGCTTCAGTGCATTTTTCCTTAACAACAAAAAGAGAAATCTTTTCGGTCTTGAGCTACTCAAACAAAACATTCAAAGTTTTGTAGCTCAAGTCAATGGCTTTCGTATACTTTTGTACAAGACCCGTGTTTTTCAAAGAAAAGAAAGTGTATGTGTCGGTGCACTTATCTTAAGAAAAGAAGAGAAATCTTTTTGTTTTCGAGCAAAATTTATTCAAATTTTTCAAAAGAGTTTTTCAAAATCTTTCAAAATTTTGCTCATCAAAATGACTTGTGTACACATCAGTGCACAACTCGGTTTTTTAAATAAAAGGAAAGTGTACGTTTTAGTGCACTTTACTTTCAAAAGAAGAGAAATCTTCTTGTTTTCGAGCATACTTTATAAAAACTTTTCAAAAGTTTGCTCAAAACATACGACTTCTAAGTACATGTCAGCTTAGGACTCGTTCTTCAGATAAATGAGAGTGTGCATTTTTGTACACTTATCCTCACAACGAGAATCTCTTAGACTTGAGCTCGTTCATACAGATATTCATAAATCTTGAACTCAAGTAAATGGTTTGTCAATTTGTTGAACACAATTTTTCAAGAATTCATCAAAAAGATTTTTCAAAATCTTTTAAAATTATGTGTTCAACAGTCCCGACCTTAATAAATCCTTTGACTGATATCTATTTTTGAGGGAGAGCTTTAAAAAACAATGTGCTAATGTTTGTGGGTACATCACTTCATAAATATATTATGTATCCAGAATATGAATGTGTGATTCTCAAGTACTGTCTTAGAACAATTTTTCAAGAATTTCTCAATGATAATTCAAAATCTTTCAAAATTGTGTGCTCAACACTCTAAACTTTTCTCACTTCACCACCGTGCACCCGGGTATCTTATATACTCTTGCGTTACTCTTTGGAGTTCGTCCACCGGTGAAAGGTACAGTATACTAGTACTTGTACGACGTGTGTTATACTGAGGCATCTTATCTCTCTTGAGATTCACATCAAAAGATAATCTTTATATGTTCATTAACTTATAGTGTCCGAGTATAATTTTTTTCAAATTTTTTTCAATAAATTCAAAATCTTTCAAAAACTATGTACTCGACACTATCTCTATTCCTCATTAATTGAGGGGGAGCAAAGAAAATGTTCCAATAATAATAATCATGCGAATATTACCATTTTCTACCACAAGCTTTCCAAATTCTCAAATAGCCATTTTATTCCATGGACATCAAAAACATCATATGGTATGCTATTTTTGAGGGGGAGAAAATTGGAATAAAATGTGATCGTCTTTGACCCAAGTGCGTAACTCTTTCCTCTTTGTGCAAAACTCTTTCATTTATGATGTACATGTGTAGGGGGCATTTCTTAATTGATGAAACTTTTAAAGTGTAAAAGTTTTTATCAAACACTTTAATTGATTTTGAAATGGTTTTTGATGGTTTTGATCTTAATACCCAACAACCAAAAATTTCACGATGATGATGAAGTTATAAGGTGATTATGTTAGGTATTAGTCCTATGATCCAACCAAAGCCAAAAGGATCTACCCAAGGACATTGCACTAGATAAATTAGAAGTCCTTAGGTAAGATGGAGTTGAATGTGAATATAGGAAAAATGTTGACTAAGGCATGAGTTATCATCGGAACAAACACAACATGGTGATAGTAATGACGTCTTGGTAAACATTAAAGGGGTCAAAAAATGAAAAGAAATGTTATGATAAAGGGTGTAAAGAAAGAATTCCTCCAGTAACATTAGGCAGAAACCGGGTCAACACATAGTCTACCACTTCGAATAATCACAAAGCATGATATTTTGAATTCTGAAGACAAGAAATTTTGCCACCCAGTCGTCTTGCTAATGCACAACCCTTCACAGCCACTTAAGTTTCTCTCAAAAGAATCTTGTTTCATTTCTCACGGAGATAAACACGTTATCTATCAACTTTCTCACTCCGAGTTAGTTGATATTGAAAAGGTGGCAGTCAGCTCCAACCTCCGATCACTAAAACCAAAACTCACTAATTGAGTCTAGAGCCAAAAGAGATCATATTACAAATCTTGTTAGGATACAATTCCAAACACACTTGTTGTTCACAATAAAGAACACAAGTATATACATAGAGGTCCTTTTAGGAATTCTAGTTTTAGTGAATCATTTTCCAGTGCACGATTCCATTACTCGATTCTTACAAGCCTTGTAATGGTTAGTCAATTCCACATGTATTTATTTAAGTAATCTAACCTAAGTTAGAAAGCTAGACGGGCTCAAGGCCCATGGATAAGCCCACTAAGGCCTATTATCGACCATTGTAAGGCATATATAAACCCTCTCCACACATGGAGAGGGTGTTGGTTGTTCATTTCTCACATTACACTAAGCTAATATTATACTTTTTCTTTCTCTCTCTAAGTGTTCATCCAACCATCTCTTTCCCTCTCTAAAAACCCAAAGTGAATCCTATCATACATGTGTTAAGATATTCTACAATTGGTATCAAGAGCCATGGGGTGTTTGTGAAGGTTTTGTGTGCGTTTTTTATACCCTTTTTGTGCGTGACTTTGGTTTGAATCCATCAAAAGGTTGTCACCTTTTGAGGGTTTAAAAACCATAAAGCTTTTAACTTTCTTTCTTAGTTATCTTAGTATAGACTAGAAGTACAAGAAAATCTTTCAAAAACCATAAAAAATATCATCTTTTTGAGTCTTTTTGGTTAAAAAGAGGGTTTTGTACCAAGAATCTTGATTTCAATTTTTTTGTGTCAAAAACATTAAAGTTTTTGTTTTTAAGGTTCTAATAGTCTTAAATAGGTAAGAAGTACAAGAAAAATTGGGTAAAAACGTCAAAAAGTGATTCTTTTTATGATTTTTGATTTTTAAGTTTCGAACACTATTGGGCGAACTATACGTGTAGGCGAATTATACGTGTTTTTCTCTTCAAGCGATTTATACGTTCCTCTACAGGCGAAGTATACGTGACTTTGTTCAGGCGATTTATACGTTTTCGTATAGGCGATTTATACGTGTACTTTCCAAAGGCGAATTATACGGGCTTGTAAAGGCGAATTATATGTGCTTTACTCAGGCTAATTATACGTGTTGGTTTGCTCAGGCGATTTATACGTTCTTTTACAAAGGCGATTTATACGTACTTTTACAAAGGCGATTTATATGTTCTGTTTGTATAGGCGATTTATACGTCTTTTATGGTAAATGCGATTTATATGTATCATTTGTGAAGGCGATTTATACGTATTATTTCCAAGGGCGAATTATACGTGTATATTTGCAAGGGCGAATTATACGTTTTTCAAGAGAGAAATATACACGTTCATTAGGTAAATTATACCGTTGTTCTTTGATTTGTAAAATCCCATGAAAACTTAATTTCCCGGTTTTATCAAGAATTGTAAAATCTCGTGTATTTCAAAAGACTCAACTTCATTAATCAAACCTCACTTTAACCCAACAACCTCCAATCACTGTATGATCATTTTTATCTTATCACATTGAAAAGGATTTAATTATTTCACTTGGTCAAAAGAATACTCTTGCTGAATACATGATACTCTCTGGTGCTGACAATCGTCCACCTATGTTGGATAAGGACCTGTATGATTCTTAGAAAAGTTGAATGGAATTATATATGCAAAATACAGAGCACGGAAGAATGATACTTGAATCAGTTGAACATGGTCCTCTCATTTGGCCTACGGTTGAAGAGAACGGTGTGATCAGAACAAAGAAATAGGCTGAATTATCTGTTGTTGAGAAAATTCAAGCTGATTGTGATATAAAAGCTACCAATATAATTCTTCAAGGCCTTCCTGCTGATATCTATTCACTTGCGAATCATCACAGAGTTGCTAAAGATTTATGGGAGAGAGTTTAATTACTGATGCAAGGTACCTTTTTGACAAAGCAGGAAAGGGAGTGTAAGTTGTATGATGCATTTAATAAGTTTACTCACATCAAGGGGGAATCACTTCACACGTATTACTTGAGATTTACTCAGTTGATTAAAGATATGAACATCTACAAAATAAAAATGGAGCAATTTCAAGTTAATACTAAGTTTTTAAATAGTCTTCCACCTGAATAGAGTAAGTTTGTGACTGATGTCAAGCTTGTTAAAGATTTGCATACCTCCAACTTTGATCAACTTCATGCATATCTTGAACAACATGAACTCCATGCAAATGAAGTCCGTATTATGCGTAAACGCAATTGAGATCCACTTGCATTCGTTGCAAATCAGCAGATGACACCACCTCACTTCAATACTTATCAGTCTTCTTATAACAATCCTCAACTTCAACAACAATTTCCACCATCACAACATGGATCAATTCAACCCAATCAACATTACTCATCTCATTATCCATCACAAACTCAATTCAATCATTCCACCATCACATACATTTCAGTCTCAAATGAATCATCAAACCTCAACTGTTCCATAAGTAATTCCACAAGTTGCTTATCAATCACCTCAAGCTCCTACACAACTTATGACTGAGTCACCATTTGTAGACTCAGGTTTTGTTGTTCCTGTGTTTTCTCCTAGAGATGATCCAATTGCTTGTCTCAATAAAGCAATGGCTTTTCTAACCGCTGTAGCTTCTTCAAGGTTCCCTTCTACCAATAATCAACTCAGAACTTCCTCTAATCCAAGAAACCAAGCCACTATTTAAGACGGCAGGGTTACAGTGCAACAAGTTCAGGGGAGGCAAGGGCAAAATTATTCTGGTACTACGTATAAGGGCAATGCTACTAGTTCAAGGGGAAATACTACAAGTGGACAGGCAAGAGTTGTTAAATGCTACAACTGCCAAGGTGAAGGACATATGGCTAGGCAATGCACTCAGCCTAAGCGACCAAGGAATGCAGCATGGTATAAGGAGAAAGCAATGTTAGCAGAAGCTCAGGAAGCTGGACAAATATTGGATGAGGAGCAACTCACATTTCTTGCAGATCCAGGAATTCCAGCAGGTCAAGCTCAGACAATCATTCCTCACAATGCTGCTTTCTAGACTGAGGATCTTGATACTTATGATTCTGACTGTGATGATCTCTCGACTGCACAAGCGGTTCTTATGGCCAACATTTCCAATTATGGTTCTGACGTTATCTCAGAGGTACCTAATTCTAAAACCTATCTGAATGATATGGATAATCAAAGTGTGCATGCATTGCAGGATTTTGAACAATCACCAGTTATGGATTTTACAGATAATGAGATATCTAGTGATAGCAATATCATTCCATATTCTTAATATTTGCAAGAAACACAACAGGCAACTGTTCAAGATACTAATTTGCAGGCACAACAAGATTCAATGATTTTATCTGTGATTGAACAAATGTCTGAACAAATGATTAATCATGTAAATAATTGGGAAAAGGCTAATAAAGAACAGAATAATGAAACAAAAACCGCTGAGCTTGAGAGATATAAGGAAAGGGTCAAAAAAGTTGAACAACGTCTTAATATTGATTTAAGCAGTCATGAAAAAATGATTGATTCTTAAATGGATGATATGATTAGAGAGAAACTTGCACTCAAAGAACAAGTTGACTCACTTGAGCAAAATCTTTCTAAACAAATCAAAGAAAAGGAATCTGTATTGCAAACTTTTGCAGTTTTCAAAAATGAATCCAAAGAAAAAGAGAATAAATATATGGAAAATGAAATTGATTTGGAAAAGAAGATTAAGGAACTTGATAATATTATTTGTAAAGTGGGTCAATCTGCTCAAACAGTGCACATGTTAACTAAGCCATAAGCGTTTTATAATAATACACACAAACAAGCTCCAGGTTATCAAAATTTGTTTTATCTAAAGAAAGCTCAACGGATAAAACCAACCTTGTATGATGGTGCTGTAATGTCTAATACACATGTTGCTATGCTTGTGATTGATGATGAAGAAACATTGATTTTGGAAGAAGAGAGTCGATCAAAAATGTTTGAAAAAGCAAAGGATCCTGAAGTTATTGCAAAGAAAATTTCTCATAAACCTATCGATTATGAAAAATTAAATAGACTAACTGAAGATTTTTGAAAACGTTTTACTCCACAAAAAGAATTATCAGCTGAACAAACCTTTTGGTTTCATATACTCAATCCAACCATTGAACATTCTTACACACCACCTGACATAGTGGAAGTTCCCAGTGAACTACCTAAGGTGAGTTTGGTGAATGCAAGCCTTAAAAAGCTTAAATTCCACCTCACCGAGTTTGACACAGTATTGAAGAAGAGGATAACACCTAATGCTCTTGAAGAAGGTGAATGGGGGTTTGAGAATACAAAAACCATTTTTAACAATGAAATTATTCCATTTCTAAAATATTTAAAAGACATCTTCAATGTGTTTGATAAAGATCTTCTAAATGAAATAACAAAAGTACAAATAGTTTTTGACCAAATGGAAGTGGCTGTTCAACAGTCTTCAGTTGATAAACAATGTTTGGAAATTGCTAAGAAAGAAATTCTTTTGGAAAATGATCGACTCTTACAAAAAGTCATGTCTCAAGATGTTCTGTTAACTATGATGAATTCTATGTCTTTTGATTATGTGAATATGGAAATGCAAAAGTGTGAATCGTGTGACAAGTGTTTGAATCTTGATGCTGAGCTTTCCAAATCAAACCAAGCATATAAAACTTGAAAAACATTGTATTTCTCTAGAAGTGTCAATGCAATTAAAACAAGAAGTTTTTCAAAACGATGAATCTTGTGTTAGTCAAAATGCTGTTGAAATTCCAGAATATTTTGAAATAAATGATTTGAAAGCTCGGCTACAAGATAAAGACACGACCATTTGTAAGTTGAAGGATACTATTAAATCTTTGAGAGAGAATACCAAGGAACAGAACGTTAATCATGATAAATGTGAACTTGAGCCCATAAATAAGGAACTGGAAAATAGTGTGGCAAAATTGCTTTCTGAGAACGAACGTCTTTGTAATGAAATTAATCATGTGAAACAGGTTTTTAAAGATCAGTTTGACTCGATCAAACAGACACGTGTTCGTCATAAAGAACAAAGTGACTCTTTAATTAACAAACTGAACTTAAAATCTGTGGAAAATGAGGATTTAAAAGCTCAAATTCAAGACAAGGTTTTTGTGATAACATCATTGGAAAATGATTTACGAAAATTAAAAGGGAAAGAAATTGTTGAACATGTTGTACACACACCTTCTGCCACCACTATTGCTCCAGGCATGTTCAAGCTTGATTTAGTACCGTTGCCTCCTAGGTTATTGCAAAATAGGGATGCTCACATAGACTATCTTAGACACACTCAAGAACAAGCTAATACTCTTTGGGAAATAGTCAAACAAGCTAAAGCGAAACAACCTTTAGATAGTGAGTTAGACTTTGCCTGTAAGTATGCCACAAGAATTCAGGAGTTGCTTGTATATGTTCAAGATACGTGCCCTAATGCGATAACACCTAGTACTAAGAAGGTTGCTGTCACACACATGAACAATGTCAAGAAAGTTAGGTTTGCTGAACCTCTCACATCCTCAAGCAACATTAAACAGGTAGAGTCTTCAAATACATCAGATTCTAACACACCTGTGTTGTCTTCTACAGGAGTGAACTGTTCTACTAGTAATTGCGGATCAAAGCCTCCAGGCAATAAAAAGAATGATAGGATCTCGCAAACACCAAGTAGGAACAAGAAGAATAAAGTAGAAGCCCAACCTAGGAAAGTTAATAAAATGAATCGTGTTGTTAAACCTGTTTGTGATGTTGATGTTAAGCATTCACTGTCAAATGCGAATTCTGAAATTCTCTGTGCTACTTGTAATAAATCTATGTTTGATGGTGTTCATGATAAATGTCTTCTTGATCTTGTGCAAAATGGGAATAACCGTACTAAATCTGCTAAGAAACATAAAAAACAAAATATTTGGAAACCTACGGGTCATGTATTCACTGAAGTAGGATTTAAGTGGAAACCAACAGGCAAAACCTTCACTATAGTTGGTAACTCATGCCCTTTAACTAGGATCACCTCAACTAACGTAGTGTCTTCTAAGCAAACCACTTCCCACTCAGCTGAAATACAAAAACCAGAGATTAAAGTCTATAGCAGGAAACCTAAAAATGTTAAAAACATAGGTTCGAGTAAAATAGCTAAGATTGTAGAATCTAAGAATGCTAACCACTCGGAACCCAATCAAACTTGGGGATCCAATGCAACAGATATTCCATCGTCTTCTTCTCTTGTCATGACAGGTTGTCCAGATTGTACTCTGGTATCTGGGCTCCAGATGTTCGAAACACATGACAGGGAATCGCTCTCAGCTCATGAACTTTGTCAGTAAATGTTTGGGTACTTTATCAGCTAGGAAACGTTATTATCTCAAGGGTATACTACGTTGAGGGGCTTGGACATAATTTGTTTTCTGTTGGCCAATTTTGTGATGCGGATCTTAAAGTTGCATTTCGAAAAAATACTTGCTTTATTCGCAATTTAGAAGGTGTTGATCTACTTTTAGGGTCCCGAGACATAAATTTGTACACAATTTCTCTTGATAACATGCTTAAATCATCTCTGATCTGTCTACTATCCAAATCGTCAAAGACTAAGAGCTAGTTATGGCACCGTCGATTATCTCATCTCAACTTCGGTACTTTAAACAAGCTAGCTAAAGACGATCTTGCGCGAGGAATTCCTAGACTTAAATTTCAAAAAGATCATTTGTGTTCAGCATGTGCATTAGGGAAAAGCAAAAAATCCTCTCATTAACCCAAAGCTGAAGACACTAACCAAGAGAAACTATATCTTTTGCATATGGATTTTGTTAGGCCCGATTGCGTGTGGGCTAGAATTAATGGAAAGTATATCTTATGATAGTAGACCAAGGAATTCCTCAAATTACGTGGTCAGATTTTTGAAGACAAAAGATGAAGCTCCTGCGGCCATCATCAAATGTATTAAAAACATACAAGTTCGTTTGAATGCCACAGTCCGGAATGTTCGAACAGATAATGGAGTCAATCAGACACTTCGCGAATGCTATGAAAATGTTGGCATCACGCATCAAACTTCTGTAGCTCGCACTCCTCAGCAGAACAGTGTTGTCGAAAGGCGAAATCGGACTCTTTGTTGAAGCGCCCGAACATGCTGACATGTTCTAAAGCTTCCTTATGTCTCTGGGCCGAAGCTATCAATACTGCTTGTTACACCCAAAATCGTTCTTTGATACGCATCCGATAAAACAAAACTACATACGAGCTTATGCAAGACAAGAAACCGGACTTATCATTATTTCATGTCTTTGGTTCACTTTGTTATCCTACCAATGACCATGAGGATCTGGGGAAATTTGATGCAAAAGCATACATTAGGATTTTCGTTGGTTACGCGCTTGCAAAGAAAGCATTTAGAATCTACAACAGAAGGACTCAGATAATTTTAGAAACAATTCATGTAACGTTCGATGAGCTAACAGCAATGGCTTCTGAACAATTCAGTTCAGGACCCGGGCTTCATTATATGACTCCTGCTACATCCAGTACAGGACTCGGTTCAAATCCTGTTTCTCAACAACCTTGCTTGCCACCAATAAGAGATGATTGGGATCGGTTGTTTCAACCAATGTTTGATGAATACTTTAACCCTCCAACAATTGCTGTTTCTCCAGTTCAAGAAGCTGCTGCTCCAAGAGCTGAAGTATTAGCTGATTCTCCTGTGTCAACTTCCATTGACCAGGATGCTCCATCAACAAGTATTCCCTCATCACAAGAACATGAACATTCTCCAATCATTTCTCAAGGTTTTGAAGAATCACCAAAAACACCAACATTTCATGATGATCCACTTAATGAATCTCCTCAGGAAGACTCAACTTCTCAAGGATCATCATCTAATGTGAGACAAATCCACACTCCATTTGAACACCTTGGTAGATGGACTAAGGATCATCCTATAGCAAACGTGATCGGTGATCCTTCTCGCTCTGTATCTACAAGGAAGCAACTTGAAACTGATGCCATGTGGTGTTATTTTGATGCCTTCCTAACTTCAGTAGAACCAAAGAACTTCAAACAAGCAATGACCGAACCGTCATGGATCGATGCAATGCAAGAAGAAATTCATGAATTTGAAAGACTTGAAGTTTGGGAATTGGTGCCGTGTCCAGATAAAGTATTCTTAATCAAGCTGAAATGGATTTATAAGGTCAAGACAGATGAATTTGGTAGGGTACTAAAGAATAAGGCTAGACTCGTTGCTCAAGGATTCAGACAAGAAGAAGGAATTGATTTTGTGGAATCATTTGCACCTGTTGCTAGAATAGAGGCCATTCGTATCTTCATAGCAAATTCCGCTCACAAGAATATGATAATATACCAAATGGACATCAAAATGGCTTTCTTGAATGGCGAGCCGACCGCCCCGCCCCCACCCACCCGCGCTCAAAGAAGTGGTCTACGTTTCTCAACAGAAGGATTTGTTGATCAAGACAACCCATCGCATGTGTACAAGCTCAAAAAGGCTCTTTATGGTCTTAAACAAAGCACCAACGTGCATGTAGATATGATGCAAGCTTCCTTATCTCTCAACAATTCTCTAAAGGTAAGTTGACCCAACACTCTTCACACGGCAATGCTGGAAACAACATATACTTGTGTATAAATTTAATGGTTACGATATAATATTTGCATTAACTAATACTGCCATGTGTAAAGATTTGCTAATCTGATTACCAATAAGTACAAGATGTCAATGTTGGGGAAACTGTCATTCTTTTTAGGATTTACAAATATCTCAAAAGTCCCAAGGCATCTATATAAACCAATCTAGAATATGTTCTGAAATTGTTAAAATATATGGTTTGCATTCTTACTGAACTGTTGACAACTCCCATGATTGAAAACAAGAAACTGTATGAAGATCTACAGGGGAAACAAGTTGATGCTACACTTTACCGTGGCATGATTGGATCCTTAATGTATCTTAGAGCCAGTAGACCTGACCTTAACTATGATGTCTGCTTATGTTCCTGGTATCAGGCTAAGCCTACCGAAAAGCACTTACAAGCGGTGAAACGGATCTTTTGATACCTTAACAGAACCATTAACATGGGTCTATGGTACTCGAAGGATACTGATATGTCACTCACACTCACAACTTATGCAGATGTCGATCACGCGAGGTGTCAGGACACTAGACGTAGTACATCGGGAAGCGCTCAGTTCTTAGGTGACAAACTTGTTAGCTGGTCGTCAAAGAAGCAAAAGAGCACTGCCATATCAAGTACATAGGCTGAATATATTGCCTTATCTGGGTGTTGCTCACAAATCCTTTGGATGCGTTCACAGCTAACAGATTATGGCTTTCAATTCAATAAGATCCCTCTGTACTGCAACAACAAGAGTGCGATTGCTTTATGTTGCAACAATGTTTAACATTCAATAGCTAAGCACATCGATATTCGCTACCATTTCATAAAGGAGCAAGTGGAGAATGGAATCGTAGAGCTATACTTTGTCCGGACTGAATACCAACCGGCTGACATCTTTACTAAACTGTTGCCTCGAGAGAGATTTAACTTCTTCATCAATAAGCTAGGTATGAAAAGCATGTCTCCAGAAATGTTGAAACGTCTAGCAGAGGAAACGGAAGAGTGATGGTGGTAACTCAAATCCTGTATATAATGTATATATGAAACTTAAAAATTCGCAAAAAGATTTCCTTTTATAAAATTTTTACAAAAAAAAACAAAGAAAAAAAATTAAAAATTAGAAAAATATAAAAATATGTATCTCTGTCATGTCTTCTGAAAAGCCGATAACATTTACGGCCTGTTAGAAATGTTCATTAATATATTGATACAAGGCTGAAAATGAAGTTCGAGCAAAGTTTCAAAATCTTTCAAAACATGCCAAAATGCTTGCTATTATTTCAGATAGTAAACCCAGTCCGTCATCTAAAGGCAAGTATTTCAAAAAAAGAAACTTGACCTCTCAACGGGAATTTATTCTCGGGCATGGTCTACTTAATGACCATGCAAAGGCTTGTGTTTACTTTGCAACACAACCCGTGCTTCCTATATACCATGAGTGTACGTGTCAGTGCGCTTATGTGTCAAAATAAGAGAAATCTTATTTTTATTTATAAAAAGTTGTCTTCATAATGAATCATGGTTTTCACAATCACAAAAAAATTCTTTTTCAAACATAATTCGACCACTCAAGCAATGATACAAACTCCCTTTAAATAGAAAACGTCATTATTTTGAGGGGAGAAAAACTCAACAAATAATCAAAAATATATTCTGCTACCATTACTTTCTGATAGTCCATAGAGCTCAGAGGATGTAGTTGCTGATGATGCTGGTAAAACGACTACTGAAGAACCAGCAAATAAGGGTGAAAGAAATGGTCAAGAGAAGGAAGGAGGAGCTTCATATTAAGGAGGTGACTAGAATGTGCAGGATTTGAGAGCTGAATTGGATAAATTTCTTGTTCAATAGAAGGAAGCTTATGCTAACAGCACTAACAGAGTTTCTACTATTAGTCCATCTGTTAGTGCTGCTAGGCAAAGTTTTATTAATGCTAATGATTTTCCAACTGATCCTCTTATGCCTGATTTGGAGGATACTACTGATCTTCTAAATACTGGTATCTTTATTAGTATATATGATGATGAAGATGTGGGTGCAGAGGCTGACCTTAACAACATGGAAACAACCATGAATGTCAGTCCTATTCCCATAACCAAAATTCACAAGGATCATCCTAAAGACCAGATCATTAAAGACATAAATTCAGCTACTCAAACAAGGAGGGTGACCAAGATTTCTGAAGAACATGCTATGGTCAGTTACATTAACAAGTAGAGGAGAACAAATCACAAAGATTATCAAAACTGCTTATTTGCCTGTTTCTCTCTTAAAAAGAACCCAAGAAGGTGATTTAAGCTTTAACAGATCCATGCTGGGTAGAGGCAATGCAAGAGGAGTTGCTACAGTTTAGATTGCAGAAGGTTTAGACATTGGTAGATCTACCTAATAGTAAGAGGGCCATTAGAACCAAATAGGTTTTTAGAAAAAAGAAAGATGAGAGAGGAATTGTAGTTAGAAACAAGGCAAGACTAGTGGCACAAGGTTACACCCAAGAAGAAGGAATTGATTATGATGAGATTTTTGCTCCTGTTGCTAGGATAGAAGCAATCAGGTTATTTTTTGCCTATTCATCGTTTATGGGGTTTATTATGTACCAGATGGATGTGAAGAGTGCCTTTTTATATGGTACTATTGAAGAGGAGGTGTATGTGTGCCAACCTCCTGGTTTTGAAGATCCATAGTTCCTTAACAAAGTTTATAAGGTAGAAAAAGCTTTATGTGTTCTACATCAAGCTCCTAGAGCCTGGTATGAGACCTTGTCTACCTACTTATTAGAAAAAGGATTTAGAAGAGGCACTATAGATAAGACTCTATTCATCAAAAAGGACAAAGGTGATATCCTATTAGTGCATGTGTATGTTGATGACATCATCTTTAGGTTTACAAAGAAGTCTTTATGTGTTGAGTTTGATGCACAAGAGATTCCAAATGAGTTCTATGGGGGGTTCACTTTCTTCTTAGGGTTGCAGGTAAAACAGAAAGATGATAGAATCTTTATCAGTCAAGACAAGTATGTGGCTGATATATTAAAGAAGTTAGATTTTGTCACAGTGAAGACAGCAAGCACTCCCATAGAGACTAACAAGGCATTGCTTAAGGATGAAGAAGCTGAGGATGTGGATGTTCACTTATATAGTGTGGATGTTCATTTATACAGATTAATGATTGGATCATTGATGTACTTAACAGCTTCTAGGCCTGACATAATGTTTGCTGTTTGTGCTTGTGCAAGGTTCCAAGTTACTCCTAAAGTCTTACATCTTCATGCAGTGAAGAGGATCTTTAGATACTTGAAAGGTCAACCCAAATTAGGACTTTGGTATCCTAGAGATTCACCATTTGACTTGGAAGCCTTTTCTGATAGTGATTATGCTGGAGCTAGCCTTGACAGGAAATCCACAATAGGAGGTTGTTAATTTCTTGGCAAAAGGTTGATTTCATGGCAATGTAAAAAGCAAACTATAGTTGCCAACTCCACTACTGAAGCAGAGTATGTTGCTGCTGCTAATTGTTGTGGACAGGTGTTGTGGATCCAAAATCAAATGCTTGATTATGGGTTTAATTTCATGAACACCAAGATTCACATTGATAATGAAAGCACCATTTGTATTGTGAAGAATCCAGTGTTTCATTCTAAAACCAAGCACATTGAAATAAGGCACCATTTCATCAGAGATTCTTATGAGAAGAGACTCATTCAAGTAATTAAGATACATACAGATCACAATGTTGCTGATCTACTCACAAAGGCATTTGATGTTAGCAGGTTTAACTTTCTGATTGCCAGCATTGGATTACTTAATCTCTGAAGATGTGTTTGTTAGATTTATGATTGGTGTGGTTTGAAGATGGTATTAGTGATGAATTTGGAGTTAAAACTGGTGGTTGTAAGGTTAATGCTGCTAGGCAGGATTTGGTGCTGCTGGGCGAAAGTTAGTACTGCTAGGCAAAAGTTAGTACTGCTGAGCCAAAGTTAGTACTGCTGGGTTACCGTTGGAGTTACAACTGCTGAGCGAAATTCTTGGTCAATAAACAGTTTCCTACTATTATAGGTTTCCTTTTTACCTATATAAGCGTATTCGACTACATCAAGATCATTCTAATACTCTCGAACACTAAAACGCTCTTAAAATTCACAAACCCACTTCAATTTATCACCGACTCCATAAATTAATCATCAATTAATCATCTATGGCGGATTTGAAGTTTGTTGATCAACACAATATGGTTGCTTGTTTGGAAAGAACAGAGGGGAATGCTAATTTTCATCAGATAGTGGACTTCTTGAATGCTAGCACTATCAGGTATTCTTTAACCATAAGTCCTACTATCTATGCTTCCTATATTGAACAGTTTTAGTCTACTGCTAAGACTAAAATAGTCAATAATGAAATGCAAATACATGCTAAGGTCGATGGCAAGACTATAGTAATATCAGAATCATCAGTGAGGAGTAATCTTTACTTTAGTGATGAGGATGTTGTTACTAGTCTAACAAATTCTGAAATTTTAGAAAACATTGCGTTGTTGGGATATGAAATTGTTTCTGATAAACTTATTTTTCAAAAAGCTTTCTTTTCCCCTCAATGGAAGTATCTTATACATACCATCTTACATTATCTAAGTTCAAAATCTACTGCTTGGAATGAGTTTTCAACTAATATTGCTTTAGCAGTTATATGTTTGGCAAATAATCAAAAGTTTAATTTTTTTAAATTAGTTTTTTGATGGTATGTTAAGAAACTTGGATCCAAATTCTAATTTTTTTTGATGTATCCAAGGTTTTTACAACTGTTTTTGAATAACCAAGTTAAAAATCTTGCATAACCTTTTAATGATTGTTAGAAATACGAAAAAGTATCAGTCACTTCCAATATAGGTAGTCATAGCTCGTAGTAATTAGTAATGTTATGTTAGTAAGCGAACCGGGCCAAAGACCCATGGACAAGCTCACTAAGAGCCAATGTCCAGCCTTGGTATGACATATATAAACCCTCTCCACACATGGAGAGGGTGTTGGTTGTTCATTTCTCACATTACACTAATCTAATATTTCCTTTTTACTATCTCTCTCTAAGTGTTCATCCAACCATCTCTTTCCCTCTCTAAAAACCAAAGTGAATCTTATCATACATGTGTTAAGATATTCTACAATTGGTATCAGAGCCATGATACCAATCTAAATATGCTTTTGAAATCGTTAAAAAATATGGTTTAAATTCTACTGATTCTGTCGACACACCCATAATTGAAACAAAGAAACTGATTGAAGATCTTCATGGGAAACAGTTGATCTACACTTTACCGTGGCTTGATTAGATCTTAATGTACTCTTACAGCCCCCCATAAAAAATAAAAAGGTTTAGGGGGGGAAAACCCCCCCCTTTGGGGGTGACCTTAACTATGTTGTCTGCTTATGTGCCCGGTATCAGGCTAAGCCTACCGAAAAGCACTTATAAGCGGTGAAACAGATCTTTCGATACCTTAACGGAACCATTAACATGGGTCTATGGTACTCGAAGGATACTAATATTTCACTCATAGCTTATGCAGATGCCGATCATGCGGGGTGTCAAGATACTAGACGTAGTACATCGGGAAGCGCTCAGTTCTTAGGTGATAAACTTGTTAGCTGGTCATCCAAGAAGCAAAAGAGCATTGCCATATCGAGTACAGAGGCTGAATATATTGCCTTATCTGGGTGTTGCTCACAAATCCTTTGGATGCATTCACAGCTAACAGATTATGGCTTTCAATTCAATAAGATCCCTCTGTACTGCGACAAGAAGAGTGCGATTGCTTTATGCTGCAACAATGTTCAACATTCAAGAGCTAAGCATATCGATATTCGCTACCATTTCATAAAGGAGCAAGTGGAGAATGGAATCGTGGAGCTATACTTTGTTCGGACTGAATACCAACTGGCTGACATCTTTACTAAACCTTTTCCTCGAGAGAGATTTAACTTCTTGATTGATAAGCTAGGTATGAAAAGCATGTCTCCAGAAATGTTGAAACGTCTGGCAGAGGAAAGGGACGAGTGATGGTGGTAACTCATATCCTATATATATGTATATATGAAAACATAAAAAATCCAAAAAGATTTTTCTTTTATAAAATTTTACAAAAACAATTTTTTTTAAAATCAGAAAAATATAAAAAAAAAATATGTATCTCTGGCATGTCTTCTGAAAATCGATAACATTTACGGCCTTAGAAATGTCATTCAATAATGATACGAGGCTGTAAATGAAGTTCGAGCAGAAGTTTCAAAAGCTTTCAAAACATGCTAAAATGGCTTGCTATTATTTCCGATAGTAACCCGGTCTTCATCTTCAAGGCAAGTATGTCGTCAAAAAGACAACTTGACCTCACAACGGGAAATTTATTTTTCTCGGGAATGAATTACTTTATATTCATTCAAAGGCTTGTGATTACTTTGTAACATAACCCGTGCTTCCTTTATTCCATAAGTGTACGTGTCAGTGCGCTTATGTGTCAAAATAAGAGAAATCTTATTTTCTTGGGTGTTGCTTTTTAAAATATAAAATAATCATCTTTCAAATTCAACAGATCATCTTTTTTCGAAGACAATTTTATACTATCAAATAACGACTACAACTCTTTCAATAGAAAACGGGTCATTATTTGAGGGGGGAAACTGTCAAAATCATCTTCTTCATAATTAATAAGGTGTCAATTAGAAAAGGTTTTAATGATATCAGATGAATAATTAAAGGGGAGTTAATTAACTTTAACTCAATCGGGCTTTACATGTTATTTTTTTAATCTTATACGAGTATTAATGCAAAATGTGTGACTTTTTCTTGTTTACTAAACCTTAGGGACTAGTTTTGCAATTTGGGAAACTTAGTTTGCCTTAGGAATAGTTTTATAGAAGTGTTAAAACATTAATAAACCTCAGGGGGCATTTATGCCAAAACTCAAAAGTTTTAAACATAACACCCCCTTTTTGCCCCGTCTCTCATACACACGAACCAAACAAAACCCTAAACCTCCATTGTTGATTTCTAAGACCTTCAATAAATTGTTCCATCTTTGTTTTAAGCTAAAAGGTACACTTGTTAATGCTAAAACTTCTATAATTTGACCAAATCGTGACTATTCATCGAAAAACCCTAAAATCGACCTAATTTTTGTCACCACTTAAAAGTGTATGAAAAGTTAAATTGATTGAGGGGTTCTGGTCCTATAGGGGTCTAGTTATTGTTCCCATAACAGTTTTTAATGAGGATAACTCATTCATGAGTTTCGAATGATTCTTGATTTTGAAATTGTTGAAAATGGGCAAGAACTTGAAAATATTCATGGGTTTGGGTTTAGACCTGTTATATTGAATGATTGAGTGCATTTGAATGTTATTTAACATGCTTGAATGAAAAATCTTGAATATTATGGGTTTTAGTGTTCATATGGCTTGAACATGGCTTAAAACAAGATTTTTGTGGTTAATTCGTGTGTTAAAGATGTTAGAATGATTCCTAAATGCTTTGTGACCAAGATATGATAGATATTGTGGGTTAAAAAGGTAATGAATGTTTGAGTAAAAGTTTGCATAGGCGAATAATACTCATAGACCTTAACACAGGCGAACAATACGTAGGGATTACACAGGCAAACTATACATAAGTGCTTAACACAGGCGAACTATACGTTTGCATTTACATAAGCGAATTATACATTTTTTATAGGCGAACTATACGTTCATTAGTTACTCAGGCGAACTATACATGCGTAATTATAACAGGGGAACTATACGTGGGTGTCTAACACAGGCGATCTATACATAGGTAGTTAACACAGGCGATTTATACACTAACTAAAGGCGAACTATACTTGATTTTTTTCTTGTAGATCTAATCTTGTAATCTTGGTAATCCAATCCCATAACCTAATCTAAGTATAATTAATCCCTATCTTGTCACTTAGTGATTAAATTAGGTGTAATTTTCCTTAGAAATCTTCTGTGATTGCCTTGATTTCAATAATTGGCCTATAGTTAAAGTGGTATATGAGTATGTGTGTCTCCTGTTTGAATGTGTATTAGTTCTTTGCATTGTGTGCATGTGTATCCATTTGTTGCCTAGTAATTGTTTGCCTATCCCCTGTTGTAAATCCTGTCCTACATCAAAAATCATCTTTCATGGTCTAGATTGTCTGTCTGTTCTATATATATTTGCTTGTATATGAACTGTATGTGACAAATCTTAGCAGAATCATGTCTTCCATCACTACTTAACAAACCAAGCTTGATCTTGAGCTTGTTCCTAAGGAGAATAGGCTTGATATCAGAAAATGAAATGGAAGAATCCCTCGTAGATTGACACTAAGAGAACCCACATTTCAAGTCGTTTTGGATGCTATTGCACTCACTCCATGCTATCTTGCATTTCTCATCACTGTTGATGTCCCTGAAGTGTATATGCATCAATTCTGGAATTCTGTGTACAAGCATGACACCTTCTACAGATTCAAGATTGACAAGAAGAAACGATTCAAACTTACTTTGGAGGTCTTCAGAGATATCTTTTAGATTTGCCCAAGAGTACCGAATGCATCAACCCTAGAGAACTTTTGCTGCTCTTATCAATCGGGGTTTATCTGGAAAGACTAGTGGTCTTGACAAGCTTCGTCTCTCCAGAGCTCAAATCCTTTAGGGTATGTACTTTCAGAAGAATGTAGATTATGTGGAACTACTTTGGGAAGACTTCATTTACCAGATTGACAATAGAGTCGACAAGAAGCAAGAAAAGATGTACTACCCTCGATTCACCAAAGTTATCATTCACCACTTTCTATTTCAAGACACGACACTTTCCTGGAGAAACAAAATTGGGATGCACACATCTAAAGATGACTACTTGATTAACTCCTTAAGATTTGTCTTTGCTAAAGAATCAACTCAGATCTATGGAGCTATTCTTCCTGAATGTTTAACCAGTCCAGTGATGAAGGAAAGTAAAGCTTGCAAGACTTATGTAGGCTATGCTACAGGTGATGTACCTCCCAAGATGGCTCAAAAATTTAAGAAAGCTTCTCCATCTAAGAAAGACAGTGATCTAGTCCCTGTAGATGAAGAACCTGTCCAGAAAGGCAAACGAGTTAAGAGACCTGCCAAGAAGTCTACAACTAAGCCAGCAGCAGGTGTCGTTATCAAAGAGGCTCATGTGGAAACTAAGTCTAAAAGTAAGGAAAAGGAAAAGGTAGATGTTAGTCGTTGGGGAAAGGAATTGAATTGCTTTGAAGTTAGCTTTGACGAAGAAGCTCAGATGAAGAAGTAAGAAGAAAGAGCTTAAGGGACTTTTACAAGACACATCCTAGTGGTTCTGGTATGGTTGCCAAAAAACCACAAAGTGTTGATAAGATCACACCTACTGTCACAAGTGAAGGAACTGGTGATAAACCAGGGGTTCCCGATGTGACAGAAGATGACTCTACTGAGAGTGAATCTGGGTCTTGGGGAAATGATGAAGATGACAGCAACAATGAACAAGAATCAAGTAATGAAGGCAGTGAGAAGGAGAATGAGAGTGACGAGCAAGAATCTGATTCAGAGCAAGAAGAAGAATCTGAAGATGATGATCAAGAAGGGAAGGAGTTTGTTCATACTCCTACTGATGATAAAGATGATGATTATCTGGAATCAGAAAGTTATGATGTGATTAAAAGTGATGAAGAAAAGGGAATGGATGATACTACCTACCAATTTGATGATGATGTTGATGCAAGATTGAAAGAACCCACTTAGACTGATAAAGAGGTTGTTCAAGGTGAGGGTGCTGATGCTGAAATGAATGACGCTCAACAAGAGAATGAAAATTTAGAGACTACTCAAGAACAAGTTATTGAAGATGCTTATGTGACAATTTCTACTATTATGAAGAAGATTGAAGTTCCTGTTACTAGTTCTTCTCATTCATCCGACTTAGTATCTAAATTCCTAAAATTTTCAAATATTCCTCACGCTGATGCGGAAATTGTTTCTCTACTAGATGTTCATGTCTACCATGAAGTCCCAAGAACTCAGTCACCCACTCGTCTTACAATACCGGTTTTTGTTATCACTGAATCATCACCTGTATACACAAACATTCCTCAATCATCACAAACATTCACTCCTCCACCAATACTAATAACAACCAATCCACCACCGAAAATTGAAACTACAAATCCTCTATCTACACTTCCTGGCTTTGCATCAGTCTTTCGATTCAATGATAGAATAACATCATTGGAAAAAGAAGTTACTGAACTTAAAAAGGACCCTCTACACACTCAAGTGATAACTTTAGTTGATGAACATCTAGACACACGATTGGGAGAAACCAAAGAAGAATTCATGAAATTCCTTTTAGAGTCTCTCACGACAAGAATCAAAGAGCAAGTAAAAGATCAACTGCCTCAGATTCTGCCCAAGGAAGTGTCTAACTTCGCTCCACCTGTGATCAAAAAGTTGATTAAAGAATCACGTGATGAAGTTACTCTAGCAAAGGTGTCTTCTCAACCACATTCTACTTATGAGACAGCTTCTACACTTGCTGAATTTGAGTTAAAAAAGATCCTTATCGACAAAATAGAGAAAAGTGAATCATATCTGGCAGCTCCCGAACATCGAGATTGCTATGATAGTTTGAAAAAATCTTACGATCTCGACAAATATTTCTTCTTCTCTTATGATGTATATTCATTGAAGCGTGGCCGAAAAGACAAGGATAAAGATGAAGACCCTTCCGCTGGATCAGACCGAGGGTTAAAGAAGAGAAAGACAAGCAAAGATGCAGAACCAACCACAGGTCCAAAAAATAAAGATTCAACGTCTAGCTCTTCCAAAGGCACCAAGTCTCAACCAAAACCTTCTGGAAAGTCTGTTCAATCAGAGGAACCAGTGTTTGAGGTTGCAGATTCAGACATGCCACAAGATCAAGAAGGGAATCTGGGTGATAATGATGATGAACCTAGGAAAGAGGATGCCTCTAGACGTGACTGGTTCAAGAAACCTACACCACCTCAAGAACCCACTGATCCTGACTGGCATGAAGGAAAGACTCCACAGAAAGGACCAACTCAAAAGTGGTTGATGACTCTCGCAGCTTCTACTTCTACTGATAAATCATTAAAGGACTTTGATGAATTGATGAGCACTCCCATAGACTTCTCTGGATACATCTTGAATGGCCTGAAAATCAAGAATTTAACTCAAGAAATCCTGTTAGGACCAGCATTCAGACTACTCAAAGGCACCCGCTCTAATTATGCTGAATTAGAATATGACTTTGAAGAATGCTACAAGGCTCTTTCAGAAAAGCTTGATTGGGAAAATCCTAAAGGCGGTGACTACCCATTTGATCTTTCCAAACCCCTTCCTTTGATCACGCGTGGAAAACGTCAAAGAGTACCATTTGAATACTTCATCAACAATGATCTCAAGTATCTACAAGGAGGAGTTTCGACTATGACATACACGACGTCTACTACCAAGACAAAGGCCGCTCAGTATGATCTACCAGGCATTGAAGACATGGTTCCAAACATATGGAGTCCTGTTAAAGTTGCTTATGATAAATATGCGTTATGGGGTATCTCACATTGGAGAGAACAACGTAAGTCCTTCTATGCATATGCAAGAGGCAGGCAATCAAGAGGAGATGTATATTCTACAAAACGTATTCTGGCAGTCACTCATGTCAAGGTAATGAGGAAACATGGATACGGGTACTTGGAAGAGATTGTAGTAAGAAGAGCTGATAACGTATTATACAGATTCAAGGAAGGTGACTTTCCATGACTTCAGATCAATGATATCGAGGATATGTTACTTCTTGTGGTTCAGAATCGGCTCACAAATCTTTTAGGGGATGATGTTGCTGACTTCGCAATAGCACTAAGAATGTTCACCAGAAGTCTGGTTATTCAAAAATGAGTCGAAGATCTTCAACTTGGAGTTGAAAGTTATCAAAAACAGATCAACGTCACCAAGCCTGATACTACAAGACCAGATCTCAGAAAAAGGCACCCGTACACTCCATACAAAAAAAAAAAAAAATAGGCCATCCAAGGATTCATTTATGTCGACGACTTCAAGAGGAACAGGTTGATGCGTTTCGACAAACTATATAAGTTCAGTGATGGAACGTTAACCAGGCTTCTTTCTTCGCTCGAAGACATTACCAAGAATATCGACATGGAGTACTTGCCGAAGAGAAGATGGAGCACATTGGAAAATAAAAGAGCTCATTTCATGATCAAGGACATCAACAAGCTGCTAAAGGAAAGGAGGATGATGAGGAGTTTGGAGAAATTTGTTGGCGGTAGACTCTACGGAACTGACCTCAGACTGCTGCAAAGAACAATATGACTTCGTCATATTGTGTTCATATCTCAAAGGTCATTTCGTATATCATAAACTTGTGAATTTGTATATATGTAGTGTAGACTTATGGTGAAAATAAGGTGTGCTCGAGTATAAAATTTTTAAGAATTTCTTAGTAAATTCAAAAATTTTCAAATTATTGTACTCAACACAGTCTTATATACCCTCAAAACTTGAGGGGGAGCATTAAAATGTTCCTTATAGTGATTATGTAACATTTTGTCAATCAATTGATATCCAAAATATCAAGGGATTAACATTTTGGATAAGGGGAGAAAATATAATTAAACTAAATCTAATTTGTATTGAAATGTGATCAGATAAAATAGACTCAATGCACTCCAAACTTAGCATGTACTACGATTACGGTGCACATGTTAAGGGGGGAGCTTTTAGTGATGATGACAAACTTTCAAAGTGTAAATCTTTTGATATTTATATCAAACACTTTGATTGAAATTTTCAATGATTTTGGTTTTGATTGAGATGGAATACCCAAAAGACCGACCATGTACTTAAATTAATGGAGTTATAAGGTGGTTAGGCATAGGTATTCAAATCCCACAATCCAGCCAGAACCGGATGGATCTACCCAGATATATCCACTAGATAGTGTAGAAGTCATTAGGTATGATACAAAAGAAGAAAAAGTGAGAATCAGGAATAATGCCGACTGAGATGGAGCTAACACTAGAATAAACCTAACAAGGTGTTAGTTATGAAGTCTCGGTAAGCATTGAAGGGGTTGAAGAATGAAAAAGAAATGTAAGGATAAAGGGTGAAAAGAAAGAAGCCCTCCATACACTTAGGCAGAAACCGGGTCAATACATAATCTGTCAGAAACACTAAGTTGTTTTCTGACATTGAAGACAGTCATGGACCCAGTGACGCTATGCACAACCCTCCCTAGCCACTCAAGGTCTCTCAACAGACTCTTGTTTCATTTCTCACGGAGATTACACGCATTTCTATCAACTTTCTCACTCCGAGTTAGTTGATATTGAAAAGGTGGCAGTCTGCTCCAGCCTCCGATCACTAAAATCAAAGTGCACTATTGAGTCTAGAGCCAAAAGAGATCATCCATAAATCTCATTAGGACACTTGTCAAATTATGCTTGCTAAGTCACACAATGTGAATAACAAGATATATATTAAGAGTCCTACGCATTATCCTTGTGATTTTTCCAGAACATCCGAGTGATATAATTCACAGTGAAGATGGAAATCCTGCTTGAGCCAACATCAAACAAGCTCATGGTAGGTGACTTGTGCGATTCTATATGAATCAAACTTGTGACAACTAGAAAGAAACGATGGTGCGATTCTATAAGAATCAAACTTGTTCTAGGTTATGAATTGACGATTGATGATGAATTTTTGAAATGATTAACACTCTCGATGTGTCACAAAACCACTTTAGCAAGTGACACGTCGATTGATTTTCAAATTGATTTTTCTATTCAATCGGTGAGACTTCGTCTTGCTGGTTCACTCATACCGTGTTGTCTGCTTTGAGACGCTCTGGTAATGAGAACGGCTAGTGCAGCTGCGAAACCCTGTCAAGGAGATTCCTCGGAATTCTACCTGATCACAGGCAGTATTTATACTGATCAACGGGGAACCGTGGTTATTACAACCGTATTCGACGAAGTGACAAAGACACTCTCGTCCATAACTGTTGATTATCACTAACCTAAACCTGCAGGTACTCCCGACGATTGGTGCAGCTGATTCTCGACGAGTCATGATTCATAGCCACATGCTCATACCCGACCGACAAACATAAAGACATCATGAAAGCTCAAGTACATGTTTCAAGATTTCGCTTATTCTTGATACACGTACATCTTTTCTTAAAGTGAACGAAGTATTAAAGTATCACAAGAATTTCAAAGAAGTTTTCGTCACTCTGATATCGAGCTGTTGCTTAGAGCGTCTTTCTCGATAAGATGACAAAGTGTTATGTTTAAAGAACATCAAGAACGATGGCAATATTTAAAGCAGTTCCTTCAAGGAACATATCAAGAAAGTATAAGCATGTCGGTTCCAAAAGTCACAGTTCACAAGATGGCAAAGTTTACAAGATGGCGATCGAGATTATGCTTGGTTAATGATCTCAAGGTGTTCAAGATCACATTTTCACATTCAAGTCAAGATAAATGAACAAGATCAAGCCTAAAGTCAATGATCACTACATCAAAATCACAGTTAATGATTAACGTTTAAAGCCTCACGGAGCTCAAGACTAAAGCATAGTATGCTAGACTTAAAATTTTGTAAACTAGAGTGAACTCCTTTAGGGGGAGATTCTTAGGAACACAAAAGTGTCGGTCACTTCCATAGATAACTATAGTTAGCTCGTTAAGTTAATTTTTGGAAACTTACTAGGCTAGTTAGCTAAAAGCCCATGGATAAGCCCACGATCCATTGTAAGTATATAAACACCTCTCCATGCCTTAGAGAGGTGGTTGGTTGTTCATTTTTCACACATAATACATTTTCTATCTTATGTTTACTTTCTCTCTCTAAGTGTTCATCCAACCCTTTCTCTCACTAAAACAACCTATTTCCATATCTTCAAGTATGTTATTAGATTAGTCTACAGTAAACTCTCTTATTCATGTTAAACATTTTGAGGTAATTGATGTGTGGAATCAAATTTGTGGTCCTTTTGTAGATTAAGTGATTGTTGTTGTGGTCTGAAATCAACTAACGTTCATGGGAATTTACAAATCTATGATTTAAACCGAGAAAAGAATTAAATCTTTTGGAGGATTTTACAAAATCAAGAAGAAACCCTAAAACAATAATTAATTGTTGTTGAAATCGTTGTTGAAATTGAAGTACGTAAGATTTTGTTAACGTTCGGTGAGCTTAAAATGACTAATGGTGAGATTTGGTTGAAAAAGGACTAACGGTGCAGAGTAGTTCCAACGAGAAGGGTTAATAATTCAACAAGGACTATTGGTGATATTGTAGTAAACATCCAGGGGCTGCATGTGTCACAAATGAAAACTTTATAATCAATGAAAAATTTCCCACCAAAAACTTCACCATTTTCGTTTTAAATTTTACAAAACGCAACGTTTGTTATTTTTAATCTCGCGGGATGGTACGATTAGCGTCGGTAATAAATGAATATACCACGATGATCGAAACGAGTTCACGATCACAATGGTATAGGAAAGAAGTCCCGTAGTTAACCGACACTCGAAACCAAAAAACCCGAAAATTACTTAAACAAGTAGATCGGTTCCTGCTAGCTTGTCAATTATTCGGTTCCTACTAGCTCGTTAATTGTTCGGTTCCTACTAGATTGTTAATTGTTCGGTTGCAAGTTGTTCGGTTCTACAAAATATCAAACACCTAGTTGTTCGGTTGCAAGTTGTTCGGTTCTACAAACATATTCAAAACTCGCTAGTTGTTCGGATCCTTTCTGTTGTGCAAGTTGTTCGGTTACAAGTTGTTCAGTTCTACAAAATATCAAACACCTTGAACGCGTGTTTTTCTTCTCTTCTTTTCAGCCAAGTTTGTATTTGTTTTGTTTTACAAACCGTATAGACCACAATAAGATAACCAAACCAAAAAATATAAGCTTGTTTTAACCATGAATAAGCCACGAAAGTTTCATTACAAATAAGCTACAAACTCAAATCTACATATAAGCTAACCACAAGCTTGTAATAAGCACTTTTAACAGAGAATAAGCCATGAGGAGGACACAACAATAAGCAGTTTATAAAACTGAATAAGCTACTCAGAGATATCCTTAGTATGCTAGATTTGGTTTTCTTAAAGAAAGTTTTGATGTTTTGATCAAATAAGCCCAAACCAAATGCAAATAAGATGCATATGTTGAAAAAGAAATTTGACAAGAAAACTGTTTATATTGAGCCCACTATATTTTCAGCAGAAACATTTGACAAGCCCAACGAAAGTATGTTATAGAAAGAAGAGAAATTTAAACTATTTTAATCAAATAAGCGAAATAGAAAAATCTTGCTGAGAATTTTAGAAAGAAAATAAGATAAATAAATAAACTAAAACTTATAAGATAAGCTCGAATAAGCTCACAACAATCTACCACAACGAGACCACTAAAAGAACCAAGATAGAACCATGGCTCTGATACCAATTGAAGGATATTGATTTCACACACACTAAGAAACTTAGAGAGAGAAAGCTAAAGAGAGAGTGGATGAGAGAACACACTCAAAAACACATACAAGATTATGAGAAAATGCATTCAATCAACACCCTCTCCATGTGTGGAGAGGGTTAATATACTTACATCGTTGGGCCGGGCCGGGCTTTCCATGGGCTTTCCTTGGACTTTCTATAAGTCGGACCTGTTAGATTACTTAGATATTACATTGAATTGACTAACTATTATTAAGGCTCGTAAGATCGATAATGATCGTCACTTCACTAAAAACTAAATTCCTAACAATTTGGATATGGTGTATCGATCGTTTGATATAACAGCAGAATAATATTCTTCATATTTGATTTTTGTAGTTGATTTTCTGTGTTTTCTTTATCTCGAGCCTATCCTACTGATTGTTTATCCTTTTCAAGGAAAGTGCATTGACATGAAGTTCAAAAGGAACTATTACGCCTTTCAAATGATTCGAAATGAGATTTTGCTTCATTAGGAAGCTTTCAGATATAAGTTTGACGAATCGAGATCGCCTAGATTCAATCTATTTTCTGATCTAGAAGAAAATTCCGAGGAAGAAGTAACAGAAACAATGGCGGAAACCATGGAAGAATATATGAGTAAAACCCGAGCTGACTATGGATCGGGTGTCACTAGGCCTAAAATTGATGACAAAGATCACTTTGAACTTAAAGGCCAATTTCTCAAGAATAAGAGACACCTTCAGCGGTTTGGTCATGAATGATAGTGAATGACCATATTTAGAAAGTTCTTGAGATTGCTGATTTATTCTATATTCTAAATATAACTTAAGACCAAATAATGCTTTGAGCCTTCCCTATGTCCCTAACTTAAGCCGCGAGTCATTGGCTAAGAAAAAAACCATCTGGTTCGAATAAAACTTGGGAAGATCTGAAAGCAAAATTTCTAAGCAAATATTGTCCACTTGCTCGAACTGCAAAGAAAATGGAGGAGATCAATAGCTTTCAGCAAGAACCCGATGAAACACTTTACCAAGCATTGGAAAGATTCAAAGAATTATTTATGAAGTTCCCTCAACACTATTTAACGGAGACGCGGGAGGTTATCTTGTTTTATAATCGATTGGAAGTTCCAACTAGACAAATTCTTGATTCCAAGGGTGCTATACCAACAAAGACAACTGCTAATGCAAAAGTAGCCATCCAAGAGATGGCGGAATATTCTCAAAAATTGCACAATCAGAAATCTCGATCAAGAAGTACTGAAACTTTGATAGATTGGCTGCAAGTTCGAAGCACAACTCAATAATCTTGAAGAGAGTCAAGAAGGTGAAATGAAAAGGTTATCTCCTGCTCGGGTGAGATGTGACGCTTTGTAAGAGACACCCACTACACAAAGACTGTCCACTCAAGAAGAAGGTAAAACCCTTGAAGAAGGTTATTATACTCAATTTGGTGCAACTTCCCAACAAGGAGGGCAATCATAGAGCAGCAAATTTGGGATTCTACCAAAGATATTAATGCAAACTTCGTATCAAGGATTGAAGATATTAATGGAAGAATCACTAAGCAAGTTTATGAGTGAATCAGAAAAGAGACATGCAGAAAACTCCAACTTGATCATGGAGATTCGAGCTTCCACTAATGCTGCCTTCAAGAACTAAGGAGCTTCGATTAAAACTTGGGAGATTTAAATCGAGTAAATAAGCAAAGTACTACAGGAAAAAGGATTTAGAAGTCTATCTAGCTCTACTGAAACAAACTCGAGGGATCATGTCAAGTCGATCTTGACTACTGTTGAAGCTGATATGACACTGATACGCCGTATCGGATCGTCCTAATACGCCGTATCGGCCCAACATAACAGTAAGCTGATGTTCGAGTCAAGACAAGCGACTATTCCATTTCTAAGTCGTTTGAATGATTATTATTATGATGAGAAGAAGGGATCGTATGGACTGCAATACTTGGATGCTTACTCTTATGGAGCTACACGTGTCGATGACTCCCTACCTCGAAAGGAGAAAGACCTAGGAAGTTTCACTTTACCTTGCTATATTAATAATGTTTTCTTTGAAAATACCCTTGCTTACTTAGGAGCTAGCGTAAGTGTCATGCCCCTATCAACCTACCTCAATCTAGGTTTAGGTGAATTAGCTCGCACTAAATTAACAGTTGAATTAGCAGATAGAACAGTGAAACACCCAAAGGGAACTTGCTGGAAAAATATACTAAGTAGGGATGGCTAAACAAAAACCCCATACCATTAACCCCTAACCCCTTCATCTCTCTAAATGTTTATTATTCCTCATAGGAAATTTATAATTACTCGATATGACGAGGATGTCAAAGTTCCTTTGATCCTCGAAAGACCATTTTTGTCTACCGCCCACGCTAAGATTGATGTGTTCAAAAGAAAGATTACATTGAGGGTAGGGGATGAGAAAATTATTTTTAAAAAGTGTTGAAACCTACTAGTTAGTTTGATAAGAGGGAGTCATGTTAAGTATTGAAGAACGTTATTGAACTTGTTTTAGAAGCTAGGCTAATGGGTGAGACTTTGGTGTTTTTAAATAGACGTAGACCCTTTATATGGAGATTACATCAAATTAAACGACCTAAATGTGCCATTAGAACTTAGGAGAGACCAAGTTGATGATTTGATGCCCATCATTGAGGAAGGTGAGGTAATTGATAAACCTATGATTTTCATAATCAAGACTAGGAATAATGAAAGTTTTGCGAATTACCTAAGTTTTATGACTCTTTGACCGATTAAAAATTCCATATGATGTGCCTACAACTTAAGATTTTCATGCATGATAGGTTTTGAGCATGTAAATGCTAATTTTTTCCTAATTTTATCCATTAATGTGAATGTCTAAAAAGTTCTACAATTCTATAATGAGGACAAAATTGAATACAAAGAAAGAACGTTTGTTAGAGCTTTTATGAATGTATCTATATTTGTCAGAAAATTTTCTGTTGTAACTTCATTTTGCAGTAGTGGAAAATATGGATGGTTACCGAGATCAAGACATGGGAGATGTCATTTTTGGAGAACCATTCTGCAAAGCTTCATGTGTAGAAGCAAGAAGGTTTGATGGGTTAATCACTATCCATAATGGTAGCATGATACTTGGACTTTTTTTACCACATAACGCGATCCCATCCAAGTTGTAAACATCTATCCAATGCCAATGCAATAAGATCAGGCCATTACTAAAGGTGAGTGTGCATGACAAGCTGAATTGAATCTGGCATCCGTACCAAAAGATCAAAATTTTCTACAAGGGGGTCTTGAACTTAGGACTCGAATATATCCGAGATGCGAAGATGGAAGAATGGCTCACACGCAGGCCATAGTATGCATGAGATGAGTAGAAGAAGCTGAAGAATAAAGTTCTACTAAGATCTTAGCTAAAAGAAAAGGTGCTTCCTGAGAGACAACCCGAAACAATTATTTTATTTCTATCGAGTCTGTCTTCCAGACATCAATACGGCATCATCCGCCTTATACCATTCGACGTATTTGAATGTCTGGACGGTTATCGCATCTGTTTTTTACATTTTTAAAATTTCTTGTCAGATCTGTATACGGCGTATTCCATGCACATGATACGGTTATTTTGGCAGACTGACTAGTTATAGATACTTTTTACAAGGTTTCTATATACGGCATATACAGGTTTTTGGATACGGCACGTATTATTGAATGCCTGTCTATAGTTTATTTTTTATTAACGTAGGATACCGAGATAGGATTTTGCATGGTTTTCTATTATTTTGCACAGGTCCTCGTTGTATAGAAAATCGACATACGTTGGGAAGTATCGATCATCTAGAATCTAAGTGTGTTTGTAAGTCATGTGGAATTCGGTCGCAAGTTTACAACACACATTCTTGCTCATAAACTAAACACTTTAAGGACATTTTATGAATTTTGGTAAACTATGTGGGACTGGTTTGGAAATATTTGGAGTTTTGTCTTTTTGTGGTTTGACTTAAGTTGACCAAAGGTTGACTGAGGTTGACCACTTTTGACTTTAGAAAGCTTTCTCCCGTCTCTTTTCGTGCTCTTCCGTTCCCGTGTCCGTGTTTGACCATTTTCTTGTGATTTTTGCTTTATCCGTACCTACACAATTACAAAGACAAAACAAGCAATATTCAATCATTTAAAGCGCAATTTTGTCTTTTTAGGGTTTATTTTGATATAAAACGGATATGTGTTTTCACACATAGCAAAATTCCCCAAACTAAGCGATTGCGTGTCCTCACGCAATATTACATGCCTTATAACCAAATTGAAGAAAACTTATTTCACACAAAAGATGAACTAGAGAGAGAAAGTAGAGAGACAAAGGAAAAAGGGAAAAATGGGATGGTTGATTAAACTATGTGGGAAAATACAAAGAGAACCAACACCCTCTCCATGTGTGGAGAGGGTATTTATACTTACATAAGGTGGACATGGGCCTTGGTTACATGGGCTTTCCATGGACCTTGGACTAGTTACCTATGTAAGTTTCCAAATATTACTTGACGAGCTATCTACCGATATCTATGAAGTGACCGAGACTTTTCTAGGAATTTCGTATTCCTAACAATCTCCCCCTAAGGGAGGTCACTTCATGTTACAAAAACTAAAACCTATCATACTATGAAGGTCTTCATTCTTGTGCTCGCAGACTTCTTTTGACATTCTCCTGTGAGTTTGTTGTAGTGATCATTGATTTCTGGATTGAGCTTGTTCCTTGAACTTGTATTTGACATTGTGATCTTGAGCATCTTGAGATCATCAACCAAGCGTAATCTCGTCGCTATCTTTATGAATCTTGCCATCTTGTGTAACTTGTGACTTCTGGACCGACATGCTCATACCTTTCTTGATTTGTTGACTTGAAAAGCTTTAATGTTGCATCTTTCTTGAAATTCTTTAACTTTAACACTTCGTCACTTCGAGAAAGACGTTCGGTATCAGAGTGACGGAAACTTCTTTGAAATTCTTTGACTTTAATACTTCGTCACTTCAAGAAAGACGTACGGTATCAGAGTAGCGGAAGTCTTGAAACATGTACTTGAGCTTTCATGATGTCTTTATGTTTGTCGGTCGGGTATGAGCATGTGGCTATGGATCTTGTGAGTCAGCTGGAATCAGGAACCTCCACCACCATCTTTAAATAGCCTGCATAAAACAGTTAGCAATAAAGCGGGGGGACGAATATGGCTTTGTCATTCGCCCAGGTTTGGTTGGAGTAACCTTCAAATCCGTGAGGATCGACCTGTGATCAGATAGATTCAATTTAAGAAGAATCTTCTTGACAGGATTTCCAGCTGTAGTATTGAATCTTTCTAACACATAAGTATTAGATTCATCGTACTCAGCATGTTCTCATTATCGGAACGTCTCAAAGCAGACAGCACGATAAGAGTGAACCAGTGAGTTACTATCTCACCGATTGATATAGAAAATCGATTTGAAAATCAATCGACGTGTCACTTGCTAAAGTGGTTTTGTGACACATCGAGAGTTTTAAGCAATTCAAAATTCTTTAACCGTTGATCCATAACCTGGAACAAGTTTGATTCATAAAGAATCGCACCATTGTTGCTTTCCAGTTGTCACAAGCTTGATTCATAAGAATCGCACAAGTCACCTACCATGAGCTTGTTTGATGTTGGCTCAAGCAGGATTTCCATCTTCATTGTGAATACCTAAGTATCACTCGGATGTTCTGGCAAAATCACAAGGATCTTGCGTAGGACTCTAATGATATTACTTGATATTCACATTGTGTGAGATAACAAGCTAAATTATGACAAGTGTCCTAATGAGATTAATGGATGATCTCTTTTGGCTCTAGACTCAATAGTGCACTTTTAATTTTAGTGATCGGAGGCTGGAGCTGAGTGCCACCTTTTCAATATCAACTAACTCGGAGTGAGAAAGTCAATAGAAATGAGTGTATCTCCGTGAGTTTTGAAACAAAGTCTTTCCGACTTTGAGTGGCTGGGAGGGGTTTGTGCATAGCGTCACTGGGTCCATGACTGTCTTCAATGTCAGACAACACCTAAGTGTTTCTGACAGTATATGTATTGACCCGGTTTCTGCCTAAGTGTATGGAGGGCTTCTTTCTTTTCACCCTTTATCCTTACATTTCTTTTTCATTCTTCAACCCCTTCAATGCTTACCGAGACTTCATAACTAACACCTTGTTGGGTTTGTTCCAGTGTTAGCTCCATCTCAGTCGGCATTATTCCCGATTCTCACTTTTTCTCCTTTTGTATCATACCTAAGGACTTCTACACTAACTAGTGGATATCCCTCCGGTTCTGGCTGGATCATGGGATTTGAATACCTATGCCTAACCACCTTATAACTCCATAAATTTAAGTACATGGTCGGTCTTTTGGGTATTCCATCACAATCAAAACCAAAATCATTGAAAAGTTCAATCAAAGTGTTTGATATAAATATCAAAAGATTTACACTTTGAGAGTTTTTCATCATCACTAAAATCTCCCCCTTAACATGTGCACCATAATCGTAGTACATGCTAAGTGTTGGAGTGCATTGAGTCCATTTTATATGATCACATGTCAATACAATTTAGATTCAGTTTAATCACATTTTCTCCCCTTATCCAAAATGTTAATCCCTTGATATTTTAGATATCAATTGATTAAACGTTCGAGGACAAAATGTTACATAATCACTATAAGGAACATTTTAATGCTCCCCCTCAAGTTTTGAGGGTATATAAGACTGTGCTGAGTACAATAATTTGAAATTTTTTGAATTTACTAAGAAATTCTTGAAAATTTTATACTCGAGCACACCTTATTTTCACCATAAGTCTACACTACATATATACAAATTCACAAGTTTATGATATACGAAATGACCTTTGAGATATGAACACAATATGACAAAGTCATATTGTTCTTTGCAGCAGTCTGAGGTCAGTTCCATAGAGTCTACCGCCAACAAATTTCTCCAAACTCCTCATCATCCTCCTTTCCTTTAGCAGCTTGTTGATGTCCTTGATTATGAAATGAGCTCTTTTCTTTTCCAATGTGCTCCATCTTCTCTTCGACAAGTACTCCATGTCGATATTCTTGGAAATGTCTTCGAGCAAAGAAAGAAGCCTGGTTAACGTGCCATCACTGAACTTGTATAGTTTGTCGGAGCACATCAACCTGTTCCTCTTGTAGTCGTCAACATAAATGAATCCTTGAGGGTCTTTGTATGGATTGTACGGGTGCCTTTTTTTGAGATCTGGTCTTGTAATATCAGGCTTGGTGACATTGATATTCTTTTGATAAGTTTCAACTCTAAGTTGAAGATCCTCGACTTGCTTCTGAATAATCAAACTTCTGGTGAACATTCTTAGTGCTATTACGAAGTCAGTAACATCATCCCCTGAAAGATTTGTGAGTCAATTTTGAACCATAAGAAGTAACATGTCCTTGATATCATTGATCCAAAGTCATGGAAAGTTACCTTCCTTGAATCTGTATAATATGTTATCAACTCTTCTCACTACAATCTCTTCCAAGTACCCGTATCCATGTTTCCTCGTTACCTTGACATTAGTGACTGCCAAAACACTTTTTGTAGAATATACATCTCCTCTTGATTGCATGCCTCTTGCATATGCATAGAAGGACTTACGTTGTTCTCTCCAATGTGAGATACCCCATAACGCATATTTATCATAAGCAACTTTAACAGGACTATATATGTTTGGAACCATGTCTTCAATGCCTGGTAGATCATACTGAGCGGCCTTTGTCTTGGTAGTAGACGTCATGTATGTCATAGTCGAAACTCCTCCTTGTAGATACTTAAGATCATTGTTGATGAAGTATTCAAATGGTACTCTTTGACGTTTTCTATGTGTGATCAAAGGAAGGGATTTGGAAAGATCAAATGGGTAGTCACCACCTTCAGGATTTTCCCAATCAAGCTTTTTTGAAAGAGCCTTATAGTATTCTTCAAAGTCATATTCTAATTCAGCATAATTAGAGCGGGTGCCTTTGAGTAGTCTGAATGCAAGTCCTAACAGGATTTCTTGAGTTAAATTCTTGATTTTTAGGCCATTCAAGATGTATCCAGAGAAGTCTATGGGAGTGCTCATCAATTCATCAAAGTCCTTTACCGATTTATTAGTAGAAGTAGAAGCTGCGAGAGTTATCAACCACTTTTGAGTTGGTCCTTTCAGTAGAGTCTTGCCTTCATGCCAGTCAGGATCAGTGGGTTCTTGAGGTGGTGTAGGTTTCTTAAACCAGTCACGTCTAGAGGCATCCTGTTTCCTAGGTTCATCATTCTTATCACTCGGATTCCCTTCTTGATCTTGTAGTATGTCTGAATCTGCAACCTCAAACACTGGTTCCTCTGATTGAACAGACTTTCCGGAAGGTTTTGGTTGAGACTTGGTGCCTTTGGAAGAGCTAGATGTTGAATCTTTATTTTTCGTACCTGTGGTTGGTTCTACATCTTTGCTTGTCTTTCTCTTCTTTAACCCTCGGTCTGATCCAACGAAGGGGTCTACATCTTTATCCTTGTCTTTTCGGCCACGCTTCAATGAATATACATCATAATAGAAGAAAAAATCTTTGTCGAGATCGTAAGATTTTTTCAAACTATCATAGCAATCTCGGTGTTTGGGAGTTGTCAGATATGATTCACCTTTTTCCATTTTGTCAATAAGGATCTTCTTTAACTCAAATTCAGTAAGTGTAGAAGCAGCCTCATAAGTAGAATGTGGTTGAGAAGACACCTTTGCTAGAGTAACTTCATCGCGTGATTCTTTAATCAACTTTTCGATCACAGGTGGAGCGAAGTTAGACACTTCCTTGGGTAGAATCTGAGGCAGTTGATCTTTTTCTTGCTCTTTGATTCTTGTCATGAGAGTCTTTGAAAGGAATTTCATGAATTCTTCTCTGGTTTCTCCTAACCGTGGGTCTAGATGTTCATCAACTAAAGTTGTCACTTGAGTGTGTAGAGGGTCCTTTTTAAGTTCAACAACTTCTTTTTCTAATGTTGTTATTCTATCGTTGAATCAAAAGACTGATACAAAGTCAGGAAGTGTAGATAGAGGATTTGTAGTTTCAATTGTCGGTGGTGGATTGGGTGTTGTCAGTATTGGTAGAGGAGTGAAGGTTTGTGATGATTGAGGAATGTTTGTGTATACAGGTGATGATTCAGTGATAACAGAAACCGGTATTGTAAGAAGAGTGGGTGCCTGAGTTCTTGGGACTTCATGGTGGACATGAACATCTAGTGGAGAAACAATTTCTACATCAGTATGAGGAATATCTAAAAAATTTAGGAATTTAGATGACAAGTCGGATGAACGAGAAGAACTAGGAACAGGAACTTTAGTCTTCTTCGTAACAGTAGAAATTGTCACATGAGCATCTTCAACAACTTGTTCTTAAGTAGTCTCTAAATTTTCATTCCCTTGTTGAGCGTCAATCATTTCAGCATCAGCACCCTCACCTTGAACATCCTCTTTATCAGTCTGAGTGGGTTCTTTTAATCTTGCATCAACATCATCGTCAAATTGGTAGGTAGTATCATACATTCCCTTTTCTTTATCACTTTTAATCACATCATCACTTTCTGATGCCAGATTATCATCATCTTTATCATTAGTGGGAGTATGAACAAACTCCTCCTCTTTTTGATCATCATCTTCAGATTCTTCTTGCTCTGAATCAGATTCTTGCTCATCACTCTCATTCTCTTGCTCACTACCTTCATTACTTGATTCTTATTCATTATTGTTGTCGTCTTCATCATTTCCCCAAGACTCAGATTCACTCTCAGTTGAGTCATCTTCTGTCACATCGGGAACCCCTGGTTTATCACCAGTTCCTTCACTTGTGACAGTAGGTGTGATCTTATCAACACTTTGTGGTTTTTCGGCAACCGTACCAGAACCACTAGGATGTGTCTTGTAAAAGTCCCTTAAGCTCTTTCTTCTTACTTCTTCATCTGAGCTTCTTCGTCAAAGCTAACTTCAAAGCAATTCAATTCCTTTCCCCAACGACTAACATCTACCTTTTCCTTTTCCTTACTTTTAGACTTAGTTTCCACAAGAGCCTCTCTGATGACGACACCTGCTGCTGGCTTAGTTGTAGACTTCTTGGCAAGTCTCTTAACTCGTTTGCCTTTCTGGGCAGGTTCTTCATCTACAAGGGCTAGATCACTGTCTTTCTTAGATGGAGAAGCTTTCTTAAATTTTCAAGCCATCTTGGGAGGTACATCACCTGTAGCTTAGCCTAGATAAGTCTTGTAAGCTTTACTTTCCTTCATCACTGGACTGGTCAAACATTCAAAAATAATAGATCCATAAATCTGAGTTGATTCTTTAGTAGAGACAAATTTTAAGGAGTTAAACAAGTAGTCATCTTTAGATGTGTGCATCCCAATTTTGTTTCTCCAGGAAAGTGTCGTGTCTTGAAATAGAAAGTGGTGAATGATAACTTTGGTGAATCGAGGGTAGTACATCTTTTCTTGCTTCTTGTCGACTCTATTGTCAATCTGGTAAATGAAGTCTTCCCAAAGTAGTTCCACATAATCTACATTCTTCTAAAAGTACATACCCCAAATGATTTGAGCTCTAGAGAGACGAAGCTTGTCAAGACCACTAGTCTTTCCAGATAAACCTCTGTTGATAAGAGCAGCAAAAGTTCTCCAGGGTTGATGCATCTGGTACTCTTGGGCAAATCTGAAAGATATCTCTGAAGACTTCCAAAGTAAGTTTGAATCGTTTCTTCTTGTCAAGCTTGAATCTGTAGAAGGTGTCATGCTTGTACACAGAATTCCAGAATTGATGCATGTACACTTCAGGGACATCAGCAGTGATGAGAAATGCAGGATAACATGGAGTGAGTGCAATAGCATCCAGAACGAATTGAAATGTGGGTTCTCTTGGTGTCAATCCGCGAGTGATTCTTCCATTGCATTTTCCGATATCAAGTCTATTCTCCTTAGGAACAAGCTCAAGATCAAGCTTGGTTTGTTGAGCAGTGATGGAAGACATGATTCTGCTAAGATTTGTCACATATAGTTCATATACAAACAAATATATATATAACAAATAGACAATTTAGACCATGAAAAGATGATTATTGATGCAAGACGGGATTTACAACAGGGGATAGGCAAACAATTACTAGGCAACAAATTGATACACATGCACACAATGCAAAGAACTAATACACATTCAAACAGGAGACACACATACTCATATATCACTTTAACTATAGGCCAATTATTGAAATCAAGGCAATCACAGAAGATTTTCTAAGGAAAATTACACCTAAAGATAAGTCTTGTACGCTTTACTTTCCTTCATCGCTGGACTGGTTAAACATTCAGGAAGAATAGCTCCATAGATCTGAGTTGATTCTTTTGCAGAGACAAATCTTAAGGAGTTAATCAAGTAGTCATCTTTGGAGGTGTGCATCCCAATTTTGTTTCTTCAGGAAAGTGTATTTTCTTGAATAAGGAAGTGGTGAATGATAGCTTTGGTGAATCGAGGGTAGTACATCTTTTCTTGCTTTTTGTAGATTATGTTTTCAATCTGTTAGATGAAGTCTTCCTAAAGTAATTCCACATAGTCTACATTTTTCTGATAGAACATACCCCAAAGGATTTGAGCTCTAGAGAGACTAAGCTTGTCAAGACCACTAGTCTTTCCAAATAAACCCCGATTGATAAGAGCAACAAAAGTTCTCTAGGGTTGATGCATCTGATTGACAACAACATCATTGAGTGAATTGATCTCCCCAGTATGACCTAGTTCTTTTAAGAAAGACATAGTGTCTTCTTCAGAAGGAATGGCATCAAAGTCTCTACCCAATACTCTTGGGCAAATCTGAAATATATCTCTGAAGACTTCCAAAGTAAGTTTGAATTATTTCTTCTTGTCAAGCTTGAATCTATAGAAGGTGTCATGCTTGTATACAGAATTCTAGAATTGATGCATATACACTTCAGGGACATCAGCAATGATGAGAAATGCAGGATAACATGGAGTGAGTACAATAGCATCCAGAACGACTTGAAATGTGGGTTCTCTTGGTGTCAATCCATGAGGGATTCTTCCATTGCATTTTCTGATATCAAGTCTATTCTCTTTGGGATAAAGCTTGAGATCAAGCTTGGTTTGTTGAGTAGTGATGGAAGACATGATTCTTTTAGCTTAAAAAACGAGGATGAACAAGTTCTTGGAGGTCTTAAAGGTTAACAATGGTGGGTTTAAAGTGTTATGTGTGTATGACGAGAGAAAGAAAGAGACGGGGCAAGAGGGTGTTTATTGTTTGAATCTTTTGAGATTTGGCATAAATGTCCCCTGAGGTTTAATAATGATTTGACTTTTCTATAAAACTATTTCTAAGGTAAACTAAAGTTTCCTAAGTGGCAAAACTAGTCCCTTAGGTTTAGAATACAAGAAACAGGTCTCATATTTTGCATTAATACCCCTATAAGATTAAACATATATAAAATAAAGCCCGATTGAGTTAAAATTAATTAACTCCCCTTTAATTATTCACCCGATATCATTAAAACCTTTTCTGATTAACACCTTATTAATTATGAAGAAGATGATTTTGATAGTTTCTCCCCCTCAAATAATGACCCATTTTCTATTGAAAGAGATGTAGTCGTTATTTGATGGATCAAAATTGTCTTAGAAAAATGATGATCTGATGAATCTGAAAGATGATTATTGTATATTTTGAAAATCAACACCCAAGAAAATAAGATTTCTCTTATTTTGACACATAAGCGCACTGACACGTACACTTATGGAATAAAGGAAGCACGGGTTGTGATGCAAAGTAATCACAAGCCTTTGAATGAATATAAAGTAATTCATTCCCAAGAAAAATAAATTTCCCGTTGTGATGTCAAGTTGTCTTTTTGACGACGTACTTGCCTTGAAGATTAAGACCGAGTTACTATCGGAAATAATAGCAAGCCATTTTGGCATGTTTTGAAAGCTTTTGAAACTTCTGCTCGAACTTCATTTACAGCCTCGTATCATTATTGAATGACATTTCTAAGGCCGTAAATGTTATCGATTTTCAGAAGACATGCCAGAGATACATATTTTTATATTTTTCTGATTTTTTAATTTTTCTTTTGTTTTTGTAAAATTTTATAAAATGAAAATCTTTTTGGAATTTTTATGTTTTCATATATACATATTTACAGGATATGAGTTACCACCATCACTCGTCCGTTTCCTCTGCCAGACGTTTCAACGTTTCTGGAGACATGCTTTTCATACCTAGCTTATCGATCAAGAAGTTAAATCTTTCTCGAGGTAAAGGTTTAGTAAAGATGTCAGCCAGTTGGTATTCAGTTCAGACAAAGTATAGCTCTACGATTCCATTCTCCACTTGCTCCTTTATGAAATGGTAGGAGGTGAAAATCGTTGTGCGCTGAGCTCTTGAATTTTATACATTGCTTGCAGCATAAAGCAATCCCACTCTTGTTGTCGCAGTACATGGGGTTCTTATGGAATTGAAAGCAATAATCTTTTTGTTGTTGATAACGCAATCCAATGGATTTGTGAGCAACACCCGATATGGCAATTTATTCAGCCTCTGTACTCATTTATGGCAGTGCACTTTTGCTTCTTGGACGACCAGCTAACAAGTTTATCACCTAAGAACTGCGCGCTTCCGGTGTAATACGTCTAGTATCTTGACACCCCGCGTGTATCTCGGATCTTGCAATAAGCTGGTGAGTGACATATCGGTTATCCTTCGAGTACCATAGACCATGGTAATGGTTCCGTTTAGGTATCGAGTGATTCGTTTCCACGCTTGTAAGTTCTTTTCGGTTGGCTTAGCCTGATACCGGGTACATAGCAGACAGCATGATTTAGGTAAGGTCTACTGGATGTAAGATAACATTAAGGATCCATTCATGGCCACGGTAAACTATTAGCATCTACTTTGTTTCCCTGTTAGATCTTACCAGTTTCTTGTTTTCAATCATGGGTGTGTCAACAGAATCAGTAGAATGCAAATCATATTTTTTAACAATTTCAGAAGCATATTTAGATTGGTTTATAAAGATGCCTCTAGGACTTTGAGAAATCTGTAATCCTAAGAAAAATGACATTTGCCCCATCATTAACATCTTGAACTTAGTAGACATCTGATTAGCAAACTCATTGCACATGGCAGTATTAGTGGGAAGATTATTATATCGTCAACATAAATGTGTACCATTTATATTTCGTTTTCCAGATTGCCATGTGACAGAGTGTTGGATCAAACTTACACCTTTGGAGAATTGTTGAGAGATTAAGCGAAGCTTGTCAGCATATATATACCATGATCGTTGGTGCTTTGTTTTAGACCGTAAAGAGCCTTTTTGAGCTTGTACACATGCGATGGGTTGTCCTGATCAACAAATCCTTCTGGTTGTGAAACATAGACCTCTTCTTTGAGCTCGCCATTCAAGAAAGCCGTTTTGACGTCCATTTGGTAGATTGTCATATTCTTGTGAGCGGCATTAGCTATGAAGATACGAATGGCCTCTATTCTAGAAACCGGTGCAAATGATTCCTCGAAGTCAATTCCTTCTTCTTGCCTGAATCCTTGAGCAACTAGCCTAGCCTTATTCTTTAGTACCCCACCAAATTCATCTATCTTGACTTTATAAATCCACTTCAGCTTGATCAAGAACACGTTATCTGGACACGGCACCAATTCCCAAACTTCTAGTCTTTCAAATTCATGAATTTCTTCTTGCATTGCATCGATCCATGATGGTTCGGTCATTGCTTGTTTGAAGTTCTTGGGTTCGACAGAAGTTAGGAAGGCATCAAAGTAACACCACATGGCATCAGTTTTGAGTTGCTTTCTCGTAGATACAGAGCGAGAAGGATCTCCGATTACATTTGCTATAGGATGATCCTTAGTCCATCTACCAAGGTGTTCAAATGGAGTGTGGATTTGTCTTATATTCGATGATGATCCTTGAGAAGTCGAGTCTTCATTAGGAGATTCATTAAGTGGATCATCATGAAAAGTTGGTGTTTTTGGTGATTCTTCAAAACCTTAAGAAATGATTAGAGAATGTTCTTGTTCTTGTGATGAGGGAATACTTGTTGAGGGAGCATCCTGGTTAATGGAAATTGACACAGGAGAATCAGCTAATAATTTTTTCTTTTGTTTTGGTAAAATTTTATAAAAGTAAAATCTTTTTGGATTTTTTATGTTTTCATATATACATATATACAGGATATGAGTTACCACCATCACTCGTCCGTTTCCTCTGCCAGACATTTCAACGTTTCTGGAGACATGCTTTTCATACCTAGCTTATCAATCAAGAATTTAAATCTCTCTTAAGGCAAAGGTTTATTAAAGATGTCAGCCAGTTGGTATTCAGTCCAGACAAAGTATAGATCTACGATTCCATTCTCCACTTGCTCCTTTATGAAATGGTAGCGAATATCTATGTGCTTTGCTCTTGAATATTGAACATTGTTGCAGCATAAAGCAATCGCACTCCTGTTGTCGCAGTACAGAGGGATCTTATTGAATTGAAAGCCATAATCTATTAGCTATGAACGTATCCAAAGGATTTGAGAGCAACACCCAAATAAGGCAATATATTCAGCCTCTGTACTCGATATGGCAGTGCTTTTTTGCTTCTTGAACGACAAACTTACAAGTTTATCACCTAGGAATTGAGCGCTTCCCGATGTACTACGTCTAGTATCGTGACACCCCGCATGATCGACATCTGCATAAGCTGTGAGTGACATATCGATATCCTTTGAGTACCATAAACCCATGTTAATGGTTCTGTTAAGGTATCGAAAGATCCGTTTCACCGCTTGTAAGTGCTTTTCGGTAGGCTTAGCTTGATACCGGGCACATAAGCAGACTGCATAAACGAACTTGTATGTTTTTAATACATTTGATGATGGCTGCAGGAGCTTCATCTTTTGTCTTCAAAAATCTGACCCATGTAAATCTTGAGTAATCGTCGACTATCACTAAGATATACCTTTTCCTGTTAATATTAGCCACACGCATCGAGAAACACAAATCCATATGTAAAAGATATAGTTTCTCTTGGTTAGTGTCTTTAAATTTGGGTTGATGAGAGTATTTTTTGCTTTTCCCTAATGCACATGCTAAACACAAATGATCTTTTTGAAATTTAAGTCTAGGAATTCCTCGTGCAAGACCATCTTTAGCTAGCTTGTTCAAAGTACCGAAGTTGAGATGAGATAATCGACGGTGCCATAACCAGCTCTTAGTCTTTGACGCTTTGGATAGAAGACAGATCGGAGATGATTTAAGCATGTCATCAAGAGAAATTGTGTACAAATTTGTGTCTCGGGACCCTAAAAGTAGATCAACACCTTCTAAATTATGAATAAAGCAAGTGTTTTTCCGAAATGCAACTTCAAGATCCGCATCACAAAATTGGCCAACAGAAAACAAGTTATGTCCAAGCCCCTCAACGTAGTATACCCTTGAGATAATAATGTTTCCCAGCTGATAGTCACCCAGACCATATATCACTTGCAATCTGGTCGTTCCCGAATCTAACAGTACCCAAAAATTTACTGACAAAGTTCATGAGCTAAGAGCGATTCCCTGTCATGTGTTTCGAACATCCGGAGTCCAGATACCAGAGTACAATCTGGACAACCTGTCATGACAAGAGAAGAAGACGATGGAATATCTGTTGCATTGGATCCCCAAGTTTGATTGGGTTCCGAGTGGTTAGCATTCTTAGATTCTACAATCTTAGCTATTTTACTCGAACCTATGTTTTTAACATTTTTGGGTTTCCTGCTATAGACTTTTATCTCTGGTTTTTGTATTTCATCTGAGTGGGAAGTGGTTTGCTTAGGAGGCACTACGTTAGTTGAGGTGATCCTAGTTAAAGGGCACGAGTTACCAACTATAGTGAAGGTTCTGCCTGTTGGTTTCCACTTAAATCCTACTTCAGTGAATACATGACCCGTAGGTTTCTAAATATTTTGTTTTTTATGTTTCTTAGCAGATTTAGTACGGTTATTCCTATTTTGTACAAGATCAAGAAGACATTTATCATGAACACCATCAAACATAGATTTGTTACAAGTAGCACAGTGAATTTCAGAATTCGCATTTGACAGTGAATGCATAACATCAACATCACAAACAGGTTTAACAACATGATTCATTTTATTAACTTTCCTAGGTTGGGCTTCTACTTTATTCTTCTTGTTCCTACTTGGTGTTTGCGAGATCCTATCATTCCTTTTATTGCCTGGAGGCTTTGATCCGCAATTACTAGTAGAACACTTCACTCCTGTAGAAGACAACACAGGTGTGTTGAATCTGAGTATTAGAAGACTCTACCTATTTTATGTTGCCTTGAAAGGATGTGAGAGGTTCAGCAAACCTAACTTTCTTGACATTGTTCATAGGTGTGGACAACATCCTTCTTAGACTAGGTGTTATTGCATTAGGGCATGTTATCTTGAACATATTTAGCAACTCCTGAATTCTTGTGGCATTACTTACAGTCAAAGTCTAACTCTCTCTATTAAAAGGTTGTTTAATTAGTTGTTTGACTAATTCCCGAAGAGTATTAGCTTGTTCTTGAGTGTGTTTAAGATAGTCTATGTGAACATCCCTATTTTGCAATAACCTAGGAGGCAACGATACTAAATCAAGCTTGAACATGCCTAGAGCAATAGTAGTGGCAGAAGGTGTGTGTATAACATTTTCAACAATTTCTTTCCCTTTTATTTTTCTTTAAATGTTTAACAATGTATTGTATCACAAAAAACCTTGTCTTGAATTTCGAGCTTTTAATTCTCATTTCCACAGATTTTAATGTTCAGTTGTTAATTAAAGAGTCACATTGTGCATTTATGACTGAACACGTGTTCTGTTTATGCAAAACTGAATCTTTAAAAAACCCATTTCACATGATTAATTTCATTACAAAGACGTTCGTTCTCAGAAAGCAATTTTGCCACACTATTTTCCAGTTCCTTATTTATGGGCTCAAGATTACATTTATCATGATTAACATTCTCTTCCTTGGTTTTCTTCTCTCAAATATTTAATAGCATCATTCAACTTACAAATGTTTTTGTCTTTATCTTGTAGCCGAGCTTTCAAATCATTAATTTCAAAATATTCTTGAATTTCAACAGCTTTTGATTAACGCAAGATTTATCGATTGAAAACTTCCTTGTTGTAATGCATGATGCTTCGATGGAGAAATACAATGTTTTTCAAGTTGTGAGTAATTTTTCAAAAACTCATTATATGGCTTGTTTGATTTGGAAAGCTCAGCATCAGATTCAAACATTTTCACATGATTCCACACTTTTGATTTCCATATTCCACCAGAATCATTATTCAAAGACATAGAAATCATCACAGTTAACAGTACATCTTGAGACATGATTTTTTGTAAGAGTCGATCATTTTCCAAAATAATTTCTTTCTTAGCAGTTTCCAAACATTGTTTATCAACTGAAGACTGTTGAACAACCACTTCCATTTGGTCAAAAACAGTTTGTACATCCGTTATTTCATTTAGAAAATCTTTATCAAACACATTGAAGATGTATTTTAATGATTTTAGAAATGGAATATTTTCATTGTTAAAAACAATTTTTTTATGCTCAAACCCCCATTCACCTTCTTCAAGAGCATTAGGTGTTGTCCTCTTCTTTACCACTGAGTCAAACTGGGTGAGGTGGAATTTAAGCTTTTTAAGGCTTGCATTCACCAAACTCACCTTATGTAGTTCACTGGGAACATCCACTATGACAGGTGGTAAGTAAGGAGGTTCAATGGTTCGATTGAGTATATGAAACCAAAAGGGTTGTTCAGCCGATAATTCTTGTTGTAGAGAAAAATGTTTTTCAAAATCCTCAGTTAGTCTATTTAATCTTTCATAATCAATAGGTTTATGAGAAATTTTCTTTGCAATAACTTCAGGATCCTTTCTTTTTCAGACATTTTTAATTGACTCTTTTCTTCCAAAATCAATGTTTCTTCATCATCAATCATAGGCATAGCAACATTTGCATTAGACATAACAACACCATCATACAAGGTTGGTTTTATCCGCTGAGCTTTCTTAAGATAAAACGGATTTTGATAACCTAGAGCTTGTTTATGTGTGTTACCATAAAATGCTTGTGGCTTAGTTAATATGTGCACTGTCTGACCAGATTGACCCACTTTACAAATAATATTATCAAGTTTCTTAATCTTCTTTTCCAAATCAATTTCATTTTTCCGTTATATTTTTGCTCTTCTTCTTGGATTTATTTTTTGAAAAAACTGCAAAAGTTTGCAATACGGATTCCTTTTCTTTGATTTGTTTAGAAAGATTTTGCTCAAGTGAGTCAACTTGTTCTTTAAGTGCAAGTTTCTCTCTAATCATATCATCCATTTGAGAATCAATCATTTTTTCACGACTACTTAAATCAATATTAAGACGTTGTTTAAAATTTTTGACCCCCCTTATATCTCTCAAGCTCAACGATTATTGTTTCATTATTTTGTTCTTTTTTAGCCTTTTACCAATTATTTATATGATTAATCATTTGTTCGGACATTTGTTCAATCACATATAAAATCATTGAATCTTGTTGTGCCTGCAAATTAGTATCTTGAACAGTTGCCTGATTTTTTTAAATTTTTTTCTTTTGTTTTTGTAAAATTTTATAAAATGAAAGTCTTTTTGGAATTTTTATGTTTTCATATATACATATATACATGATATGAGTTACCACCATTACTCATCAGTTTCCTCTACCAGATGTTTCAACGTTTATGGAGACATGCTTTTCATACCTAGCTTATCGATCAAGAAGTTAAATCTCTCTCGAGGCAGAGGCTTAGTAAAGGTGTCAGCCAGTTGGTAATTCAGTCCAGACAAGTATAGCTCCACGATTCCATCACTGCACTTGCTCTTAATGAAATTAAGCGGAATATCAATGTGCTTAGCTCTTGAATGTTGAAACGTTGTTACAGCATAAAGCAATCGCCACTCTTGTTGTCGCAGTACAGAGGATCTTATTGATTGAAAAGCCACTTATTTGTTAGCTGTGAATGTTATCAAGGATTTGTGAGCAACACCCAGATAAGGCAATATATTCAGCCTCTGTACTTGATATGGCAGTGCTCTTTTGCATCTTTGACGACCAACTAACAAGTTTGTCACCTAAGAACTGAGCACTTCCCGATGTACTACGTCTATGTCCTGACACCTCGCGTGATCGGCATTTGCATAAGCTATGAGTGACATATCGGTATCCTTCGAGTACCATAGACCCATGTTAATGGTTCACCATTTGAGGATCGAAAGATCCATTTCACCACTTGTAAGTGTTTTTTGGTAGGCTTAGCCTGATACCGGGCCACATAGCAGGGGAAAAATAGTTAAGGTCGGTCTGCTGGCTGTAAGGATACATTAAGGAATTCACCAATCATGCCACGGTAAAGTGTAGCATCAACTGGTTTCCCCTATAGATCTTCATCTAGTTTCTTGTTTTCAATCATGGGTGTGTCGACAGAATTAGTAGAATGCAAACCATATTTTTTAACAATTTCAAAAGCATATTTAGATTGGTTTATAAAGATGCCTTTGGGGCTTTGAGATATTTGTAATCCTAAAAAGAATGACATTTGCCCCACTTCAGCGACATCTGAACTTATTGGTTATCTGATTAGCAAAATCTCATCACACATGGGAGTATTAGTGGATGCAAATATTATATCGTCAACATAAATTTGTACCAGTAATATGTCGTTTCCAGCATGCCGTGTGAAGAGTGTTGGATCAACTGCACCTTTGGAGAATTGTTGAGAGATAAGGAAGCTTGACAGCATATCATACCATGCACGTGGTGCTTGTTTTAGACCGTAAAGAGCCTTTTTGAGCTTGTACACATGCGATGGGTTGTCCTGATCAACAAATCCTTCTGGTTGAGAAACGTAGACCTCTTCTTTGAGCTCGCCATTCAAGAAAGCCATTTTGACGTCCATTTGGTAGATTGTCATATTCTTGTGAGCGACATTTGCTACGAAGATACGAATGGCCTCTATTCTAGCAACCGGTGCAAATGATTCCTCGAAATCGATTCCTTCTTCTTGTCTGAATCCTTGAGCAACTAGTCGAGCCTTATTCTTTAGTACCCTACCAGATTCATCTGTTTTGACCTTATAAATCCATTTGAGTTTGATCAAGAACACGTTATCTGGACACGGCACCAATTCCTAAACTTCAAGTCTTTCAAATTCATGAATTTCTTCTTGCATTGCATCGATCCATGACGGTTTGGTCATTGCTTGTTTGAAGTTCTTTGGTTCTACTAAAGTAAGGAAGGCATCAAAATAACACCACATGGCATCAGTTTCAAGTTGCTTCCTTGTAGATACAGAGCGAGAAGGATCACTGATCATGTTTGCTATAGGATGATCCTTAGTCCATCTACCAAGGTGTTCAAATAGAGTGTGGATTTGTCTCACATTAGATGATGATCCTTGAGGAGTTTATTAGGAGATTCGTTAAGTGGATCATCATTAAATGTTGATGTTTTTGGTGATTCTTCAAAACCTTGAGAAATGATTGGATACTGTTCATGTTCTTATGATGAAGGAATACTTATTGATGGAGCATCCTGATCAATGGAAGTTGACACAAGAGAATCAGCTAAAACTTCAGCTCTTGGAGCAGCAGCTTCTTGAACTGGACAGACAGCAATTGTTGGAGGATTAAAGTATTCGTCGAACATTGGTTGAAACAAACGATCCCAATCATCTCTTTTTGGTGGCAAGCAAGGTAGTTGAGAAACAGGATTTAAACCGAGTCCTGTACTGGATGTAACAGGAGTCATTCCTTGAAGCCCGAGTCCTGAACTTAATTCTTCAGAAGCCATTGCTGTTAGCTCATCGAACGTTACATGGATTGTTTCAGTAATTATCTGGGTCCTTCTGTTGTAGATTCTGAACGCTTTCTTTGCAGGTGCGTAACCAACGAAAATCCCTATGTCTGCTTTTGTATCAAATTTACCCAGATCCTCATGGTCATTGGTAGGATAACAAAGTGAACCAAAGACATGAAAGAATGATAAGTCCGGTTTCTTATCTTGCATAAGCTCGTATGGAGTTTTGTTGTATCAGAGGCGTATCAAAGAACAGTTTTGGGTATAACAAGCTGTATTGATAGCTTCGGCCTAAAGAAATAATGAAGCTTTAGAAAAGATTAGCATTGTTCTAGCAGCTTCAACAAGAGTCTGATTTCGCCTTTCGACAACACCATTTTGCTGAGGAGTGTGAGCTACAGAAGTTTGATGTGAGATGCCAACATTTTCATACCATTCACGAAGTATCTGATTGACAAATTCGGTTCCATTATCTGTTCGAACATTCCGGACTGTGGCTTTCAAATGAACTTGAATATTTTTGATGCATTTGATGATGGCCGCAGGAGATTCATCTTTTGTCTTCAAAAATCTAACCCGGGTAAATCTTGAGTAATCGTCGACTATCACTAAGATATACATTTTCTCATTAATACTAGCCACACGCATCGGGCCACACAAATCCATATGCAAAAGATATAGTTTCTCTTGGTTAGTGTCTTTAGCTTTGGGTTGATGAGGGGTTTTCTTGCTTTTCCCTAATGCACATGCTGAACACAAATGATCTTTCTGAAATTTAAGCCTAGGAATTCCTCTTGCAAGACCGTCTTTAGCTAGCCTGTTCAAAGTACCGAAGTTGAGATGAGATAATCGACGGTGCCATAACCAGCTCTTAGTCTTTGACGCTTTGGATAGAAGACAGATCGAAGATGATTTAAGCATGTCATCAAGTGAAATTGTGTACAAGTTTGTGTCTCGGGACCCTGAAAGTAGATCAACACCTTCTAAATTATGAATAAAGCAGTGTTTTTCTAAAATTCAACTTCAAGGTCCTCATCACAAAATTGGACAAGAGAAAACAAATTATGTCCAAGTCCCACAACATAGTATACCCTTGAGATAATAACGTTTCCCAGCTGATAATCACCATACCTCATAATCCTTGCAATATGGTCATTCCTAAATCTAACAGTACCCAGGAATTTACTAACAAAGTTCATGAGCTGAGACCGATTCCTTGTCATGTGTTTCGAGCATCCAGAGTCCAGATACTAGAGTACAATCTGGACAACCTGTCATGATAAGAGAAGAAGACGATGGAATATCTATTGCAGTGGATCCCCAAATTTGATTGGGTTCTGAGTGGTTAGCATTCTTAGATTCTCCAATCTTAGCTATTTTACTCGAACCTATGTTTCTAACATTTTTGGGTTTCCTGCTATAGACTTTTATCTCTGGTTTTTGTATTTCATCTGAGTGGGAAGTGGTTTGCTTAGGAGGCACTACGTTAGTTGAGGTGAACCTAGTTAAAGGGCACGAGTTACCAACTATAGTGAAGATTGTGCTTGTTGGTTTCCATTTAAATCCTACATCAGTGAAGATTTTGTTTCGAAGGCCTCAATCACAATCTTTTCTCGGTTGGTCAATTCTGTGATGCTGATTTGGAGGTTGCTTTCAGGAAATCTACATGTTTTGTGAGAGATCTTCAGGGAAACGATTTACTAACTGGTAGTCGTGGATCTGATCTCTACACAATATCTCTTCAAGAAACAACGTCATCAATGCTCAAAATGACGTTTGAACATAGCAGTTCAAGCCTCGGTCGTCAATGTCAAATGGTGTCTGCTGAAAATAACACTTCAGGCCCCGTTCCTCAATGTTCAAATGACGTTTGAACACAGCAGTTCAAGCCTCGGTCTTCATGTCAATGATGTCTGATCACAACAGTTCAGACCTCGCACCTCAACGACAAGAGATGTCTGTTGAAAA
>BQNB010016674.1:0-71263 GCA_026074375.1 Tanacetum coccineum | reverse complement strand
GATGTGAGAAACTCACCTTAAAAGTTAGAACGATAATAGGACTTCTTGGCACACCACACTAAGTAGGCAACCCAAACAAATACGCAACCTTATACTCGTAATCTGAGGCAAGTAAATGTACCTAATTAGATCCTATACGATACGCTCGGACAATATTAAGGTTCATTCGTTATGCCTTGTGTTCACATGTGTTTCCAAAGTCACTTTTATCACAAAACGCAATTACAATAATTTGACCCAAATTTCCCGGCATTTTAAATATTTATTTGTCCTAGTTAACAAAACCTTCTAGGCAAGCTACTGCTCCAGGTCAAAGTCCCATGTTTTAGGTGAGTCCATGAGTTTTCCCAAAATTTATTAAGGAATTATACTCGACCATTTATACCCGAATCCAAAAATGGCCAAATCTGGACATACCAAAGTATTATGATGATCAGAGGGTCTAAATCAAGGTTATATGAGTTAACCCAATGGGAGACTCTAAATAACCCATAAACGTGTCCCCCATATTAGTTTTAATGATAGATTCATCGTGGTTTATGATTTATGATCAATTTAGTACACGAGTTGAAAAGAGATTTTCGGGCAGTTTTGACACTTTACACAATTTTGTAATTTTAACTAACCAAACGACCTCATATTTTTAAAAGGCTTATATTTATGGAAACTAGACTCAAAGCACTTGAATCTAGGCTCTTGAATCTTGTCAAAATATTTATTTATCATCAACTTATGCTCCAATCAATATGACCCAAAAATAAAATAGGGGTTGTTTGAAAAATAACTTTGACTTAATCAAGTCAAACCATTAACCCAAAATACAAAAACGACCAAAACAACTCTTGAAATCATTTATAAATATGTAAACATCCTTTTTATAAAGAAAAATCAGTAGGTACCTTACAATATTTTTAAACCATTACATGTACAAGTTGACACCCGATCTAGCTCTAAGTCATGGTTTTATGAACGTTTTTGTGATTAGTTTTATCATCCGAATCCCCAAACCATCCAAATAAATCCTATAACCATTGTATCATCATTTTAAGAGTCTCATAATACTACTTATCCAGTAGCCAATTTATTTTATAGATTAGAGCCAAAGAAAATGGATGAACATGTGTTTTGAGCCAAAATAGGAACTTTTCGAGTACAAGATAGGCGCAAGCCGTCTTGTACCCTTACCTCACTTATGAGAGTACCATGAAAATGATAGGATGAAGATGAAGCTGAGATGATTCACCTCACCAAGATGATGCCTTGAATGCAAAACGAACCAAGAAGCTTGTTAAGGATGATAAAACAAGCATTTTTGAGTATGATTCTTGTGTTTTATCAAGATTTTAAGTGGTGGTTGATGGTGGTGATGTGGTGGACAACTCAAGGAGGTGGAGGAGGAGAGTTTTCTGTGTTTTTAGTGAGAGAATCATGAGAGGAAAGTATGTGAGATAAAGAGAGAAGTATAGAAGGGTAGTAATGAACCTTAGAAGTGTAAGAATCATGGGATGTAAAAAGGAAGCAAACACTCCCATTGGTTGATATGGGAGGTGTATGTCATGTTTTTGGGGTCTCAAGGAGGGCTAATATACTAAATTTTTGTATTTATTATTATTGTGTGTGTGTATATTAAGTGTAGGTAATATTTTGTATGTTAAATGTATAAGGTTTTGTGTAAAAAGGTATAGTTTTGTGTATAATGTGTAATTTGTTGTAGGTTAAATGTAAAATGTGATAAATAATGTTGGTTAATTATACACTTAGGTCAATTGAAGTGTTTTAAGTCCGTTATAAGAAGCGTAAGTGCTAACACGTAAAATTTTTCGAAATATCGCGTTTACCGGGAAACTTGCAAGTTATGAAAAGTGAATTAACCTAATTGCACAAAAATAAATGACTTATGTTTTCCCATGTGCTTTGACGTTGTTATAATGTTATTTGAGCATATCATTGGTCGTTAGGATCATTAACTAGGATCGTTAGGTAAAAGGTGTGCTCGCGTATCTAGGGTTCCTAGTAAAACAAGCATTAAATGCTAAAAATAGTATGACCACATAAAAGTGACTCCATAAATAATCAAAAGAGTCAATTATCATATGTTTGCTTTCGGTTACTGACCTCAAAATTAACGGATGTCACAGTTTTCCCCCGTTAAGGGAATTTCGTCCTGAAATTTTAGTTGCTCGTCCTAAGCTGTAGCGCTCGCGAACAGTTGCGGATATTTACGCTTCATCTGGTCTTCTCATTCCCAAGTAAAATTTTGGTCCTCGTCGGGAGTTCCAACGAACTTTTACAATAGGAATCCAACTATGTTTAAGATTCTTGACCTCACGGTCCATAATTTCAATAGGTTCTTCAACAAAATGTAGTTTGTCATCGATCTTGATTTCTTCTAGTGGTACGTGCAAGTTTACGTCGGTTAGGCATTTCTTCAGGTTTGACACGTGAAACGTGTCATGAACTCTTACAAGTTCTTGTGGTTAGCGCAGCCGATAAGCGACTGTACTGACTCGTTCGACAATCTTGAACGATCCTACGTATCTTGGTGAAAGCTTGCTTCTCTTACCAAAACGTACTATGCCTTTCTAAGGAGACACTTTGAGTAGTACTTTATCCCCAACACTGAACTCTAACAGATTTCGCCGATTGTTAGGATAACTCTTCTAGCGATCTCGTGCAGTCTTTAGTCTTTCCTTGATTTGAACGATCTTGTCTGTAGTTTCCTAGACAATCTTTGGTCCAATTAGCTTGATTTCTCCTACTTCTGCCCAAGCTATAGGCGTTTGAAATTTCCTTCCATACAAGCTTCAAATAGGGCACACTTCACGCTCGAGTGGTAACTAGTGATATACGAGAATTCGACTAGTGGAAGATGAGTATCCCAGTTTCCACCAAAGTCGATGGCACATGCTCTAAGCATATCTTCTAATGTTTGAATGGTATGCTTACTCTATCCATTAATCTATGGATGGTAAGCAGTACTCATATCCAGTTGCGTTCCTAATGCTTTTTGTAGCAATTTCCAAAACCGTGATGTGAAACGACCATCACGATCAGATATAATTAACACTGGCACACCGTGCCTTGCAACAATCTTGTTGATGTACAATCTTGAAAAGTTCTCCATCTTGTAGTCTTCACAGACCGCTAAGTAATGTGCAGATTTGGTCAGTCGATAAACTATGACCCAAATCACGTCATGTCCGCTACTGGTCCTTGGTAATTTAGTTATGAAATCCATGGTGATCTTCTCCTATTTCCACTCAGGAATCTCTGGCTGTTGAAGCAATCCTGAGGGTTTATGGTGTTCTACTTTGACTTTAGAGCAAGTTAAACACTTACTAACGTACAAAGCAATATCCTTCTTCATTCTAGGCCACCAATATAAGTCTCGTAGATCATAGTACATCTTGTCTGCTCTAGGATATACCGAATTCATTCAACCAAATACAATTCGCCATTTTCTTTCCTTTCAAACTGTTTGTCCAGACCTCGCAACATTTCTGCTGGACTATTGACGTCGGTATCCTAGCTTTAATGCTAGAGTGACTTGTCATGCTCATATCTCGAGCTCGTCTCGGTTTCATTCGTTCCTTCATGCTCAAAGCATCAGCTACTACGTTCGCTTTACCTGGGTGGCAGCGAATCTCACAGTCATAATCATTGAAAAGTTCTATCCATCGTCTCTGACGCATATTTAATTCTTTTTGATCAAAAATGTGCTGAAGGCTTTTATGATCAGTGTAGATAACACTCTTTGTTCCGTATAAGTAGTGTCTCCACATTTTGAGAGCAAATACCACTGAGCCTAACTCTAAATCTTGAGTAGTGTAGTTCTTCTCATGGATTTTAAGTGGTTTGGATGCGTATGCTATCACTTTGTTTCTCTGCATCAAAACAAAACCAAAACCTTGGTTCTATGCGTCACAGTAAACTACAAAATCATCTGCGCCTTCGGGAAGTGCCAGAATCAGGGCATCACACAACATGTCCTTTAATGTCTGAAAGGCGTTCTCTTGTTCATTTCCCCACTCAAACTTCTTATCTTTTGTAGTCAATAGGGTAACGGGCTTTGTAATCTTCAAGAAATTTGCAATAAATCGCCTATAATATCCCGCCAATCCTAAGAATGAATGGATCTCGGTTAGGGTCTTTGGGGGCTTTCAACTCTTTACCGCTTCAATTTTGCTAGGATCTACATGTATACCTTCATTGTTCACTGCATGTTCGAGGAAACGAACCTCTTGTAGTCAAAATTCACATTTCGAGAATTTTCTGAACAATTTTTCCTTTTCAAGCAACTCCAATATCAGCTTTAGGTGAACTTAATGCTCCTCTTTGGACTATGAATAAATCAAGATGTAGTCAAAAAAACAATGACGAACTTGTCAAGATACGGCTTACATACACGGTTCATAAGGTCCATGAATACCGTAGGAGCGTTAGTCAGACGGAAAGGCATGACCGTGAATTCAAAATGCCCGTACCTCGTCCTGAAAGCGGTTTTGGGAATGTCTTCTTCGCGTACTCTCAACTGATGATAGTCTGATCGAAGGTCTATTTTCGAGAAGTACCACAGCCCTTGCAGCTAATCAAACAAGTCATCGATCCTGGGAAGAGGGTAACGGTTCTTGATAGTTAGCTTGTTCAGCTCTTGATAGTCTATGCACATACGAAACGAACCATCCTTCTTTTTCACAAACAACACAGGAACTCCCCATGTCGAAGAACTAGGTCGTATGAAACCTTTGTCTTGGAGCTCCTTAAGTTGGTTTGACAGATCCTGCATTTCCGTATGTGCCAAACGATAAGGTGGTTTTGCAACAGGCATAACTCTAGGAATAAGATCTATGCGAAACTATACTTCGCAAGATAGGGGTAAACCAAATAGATCTTTCAAAAATACACCCGGGTAGTTACGTACCACGGGGATGTCTTCGAGCTTCAACTTGTCAACTTTCATAGTCATCAACTGTTTCAGGTTTCTTTCGGGTCGTTCTCCATGAACTTCTAAAATCTATCTTTTAGATAACGGGATTTAGATAACCAATCCAATTCTACAGTCATGTCAAAATTACTGTGTTCGAAAAGGATCAAGTCGATAAGAAACGTATGACATTCTAGTTCTAGTCCACATCCACGGACAATCTTGTTGGTTTCTAACTTTAGACCGTTAGCAATTTAAATTTCGTAATCGGTGTTTATAACACTAGGTTAGGAGTTAATCAAAGGAAAGAATTCGGTAGAAATAAAATTAAATAGGCATCGGAAATAAATATTACGGTAGAAAATGATCGATGAAAGAATAAGTACTCGTCATGATGTTTGGATCTTGCTGAGCTTCAGCGGTACCTATGTCGAAGGCACTATCACGTGCCTGATTCCCTTTGTTCCCTTGGTCGTGATTTCCTTTAATAGTTAGCACGGGGTTGGGTGGTTCAGACTCGTATCTGTTCTAGGTTTGTAAGATACAAATGTACAAAAATTGGTGTCCAATACTCGTTCATGTGTTGCGCATGTTTCGTCTTGGAGACATGGTTTTAAATTTGACCACAATATTTGTTGAGTAAGTAATTTGACCAAAGTATAGTTCGAAAGTACAGCTGCCATTTATATGATGGGCAGCTTAAATGAATAAATTCAGTTCAAACACTGTTGCGACGAAAGTTTTTATAGAGTAAAGATAAAGTTTTTTCACATGTATAGTTTCAAAACTTCCACAATAATTGTCATCCAAAAAGATATGTCTGTCAAAAAGTTTGTATTTCGTAGTAACTTACAACAAGGTTGGTTTTCCAACATAAATCATAATAAAAAAGTTTTTGACCAAAAATGTATTTCAAGTAACATAAAATATAAAAAAATTATCATTATTAATTATTTATTATTTTTTTAGAAAAGTTAAAGTCGAAATAATGATTTTTGAAATTTTGAGTCGTAATAAAGTTTTTCAAAAATTTGAAGTTATAATAACTAAACACAATGAAACCGGTCGAAAAGAAATTTATATATATATATATTTTTAATAAAAACATTTTTCCGAATGTTGGTTGAATAATACTATTCAACAAAATTTTATGTTTACATGTGCCTTATAATACATAAGTTTTGACGCTAAATGATGTAGCCATTGAAAAATACTAGTTCATCATGTTTTTTTTAAAAAGAAGTGTTCAAAAAGTATCTCACCTTTACATGTTTTATTACCAAAAGGCTTCGACTCCTCCAAATAAGTACCATCTCCGAAACACGAACGCCAGGACGAAACTTGTTATCATGGTTACACAATTAACCAGTATTAAGTATAAGGTTCTCGTTCTCGTATCAATCCTTTTATCTAAAATGGGGTCTTCTATGTGATGGTCATACAACCAAACAACTAGAGTAGTAACACTTCCAGGCTGAGGTTTGCACCATAAGGCAACTAATGACATAATCCATCTTATCGAACGTCTTCAAGAACAAAATGTTTAAGTAACAGGTTTCCATGATAAAAACGATGTTAATCCACATAGTGGATGAGAAATAGTTGTTTGCACTACGCACGGTAGGGTCATATACCCTATTAAATGCCAAAATTGGCATGGGGAAAAACGAGTTTTGTGTCATATTGAGATCGAAATATAGATGAGGTAAAAGTATGCTTAGAATTATAGCGTAATAATACTAGCATAGAAATACTATGAGTGTAGAAAGTATCCAGAACTACATTCATCCTAGCTTCGGCCCATCCTCTGGAGCAAATTCCTTCTAAGGCCTTCTTAAGCCAAGTAGCAACTTGAATCTTAATTTCATAACTCATCAAACTAGAATTGTCATGAACTTAAGTTAGAAGTTGGTAAAAGGCTCAATGTTCTTGAAAATTTGACTTAACTCCGGGGTCGCTCAGAAATAATTTTGAATTACTGAACACAGTTCTTGCAAACAAGTAAATAATGCTTACGTTCGCAGCCAAAATAGTTGGATTAATAGTATGACGAAGTAAGACAGATACGTGACCAAATATATGTCGACGTAATTTCTAATGGCCAAAGAACGAACATCTTTACATGTCGTGCATACGTAGTTCACCTACCGCTCACCTCGAGCTCTGACTCGAAATCTATCGACGAGTCCACATTAAAAGGTTATGCAGGGTAAGGGTATGAAGAGTAGTTGAGTATACACTCGAGGACTTATTCGACAGAAAACATTCAGCATTCGAAAGGCGATCTATGGGACATACTGTGACTGTAACGGTGTCCGTAATAACAATGTGCTTAGGGACAGTGTGACGACAATAACTAACGTGAAAGCAAACTCGGAATATAAATTATCAATCAGAATAAAGCATGATGTATTTTAGCATAAATAGTGGACATCTAAAAGTATGTAGTGTACAATGCACATAATCCTTAGTATACTTTTCAGTGACCAAATTGGAAAGTCGGCTTTTTAACTCGTTTAAAATAATGACTATACCCAGTGTTGCATGATACTCTCTAAATTAGACATAGTTGATCAAGTTATGTCTAATTGAGGTCTAATAATGCAACCACTCAGACTAGTCGACTCGTTTCATGTTCGGTGTTTTTAGAAAAAGAAAATCATTTTGGTTATAGTTCGGATTTTTATTTTAGAAAAACTGGCGTTCTCTATAACCTTAGGCTCTGATACCAATCTATCACACCCCACCAAGGCGGAAACACGAGATGTAACATATTAATAAGCATCACATAAGATGATAGACAAAACACCATACATGAGTTAAAATAAAAGAAAGGTTATAGAATTTACAACATATTCAGGTGCAAGGTTTAAATAAGTACAACGACAACATTAGTAGTTTTTCTTCGAAACTTGGCATACCCAAAAGACAATAACTTGGAGGAAAATAGACATCTTGAACAGGCTCAAATGCAATCACACTAAGTTTCCACTTTAGGGACGTCACCTGAAAAGCATGATAAAAACGGTCAACTATCGAAATAGTTGGTGAGTTCTCAAGACTTTGTACACCAGATATAGTTTATAAAAGAGTAGACGTCAAATAACAGTTTGCCAACTCATTGGCAAGGTGTCAAAAATAGTTGTCCAAACCAAAATCAATTTCCAAACAAATTGATAGTAAAAAACAATTCAAGTTTTCAAAACAGTTCTCATTACATAAAGTAACGTAATACAAAATCAATTCACCATATATCTGCTATAGTGTTTATGTGACTGGCCACTTCAAAAACAATTCACCATATATGTATTTATTTGACCAAGTTAACCAAAACTTATAGGAAATCTACTGCTCTAGGTCAAAGTCCCATGTTTTAGGTGTGTCCATGAATTTTCCCAAAATTTATTAAGGACTCTTTACCGCGACTCATTATACCCCGACTCCAAAAATGGCCAAATCTAGACATACCAAAGTATTTTAATGATCAGAGGGTCTCAATCAAGGTTATATGAGTTAGGATAATGGGAGAATCTAAATAACCCTTACAAGTGTCTCCCATATCATTTTCAATGATAGATTCATCGTGGTTTATGATTTATGATCAATTTAGTACACGGGTTGAAAAGAGATTTTTGGGCAGTTTTGACACTTTATACCATTTTACAACTTTGACTAACCAAACGACCACATATTTTTAAAAGTCTTATATTTATGGAAACTAAACTCAAAGCACTTAAATCTAGGCTCTTAAATCATGTCAAAATATTTATTTATCATCAACTTATGCTCCAATCAATATGACCCAAAAATAGAATAGGGGCGGTTTGAAAAATAACTTTGACTTAATCAAGTCAAACCACTAACCCAAAATGCAAAAACAAACAAAGCAACTCTTGAACTTATTTTATGAATATGTAAACATCCTTTTTATAAAGAAAAATCAGTAGGTACCTTACAATATTTGTAAACCATTGCATGTACAAGTTTACACCCGATCTAGCTCTAAATCATGGTTTTATGCACGTTTTTGTGATTAGTTTTATCATTCGAATCCCTAAACCACCCAAACAAATCCTATAACCATTGTATCATCATTTTAATAGTCTCATAATACTACTTAATCAGTAGCCAATTTGTTTTATAGATTAGATCTAAAGAAAATAGATGAACATGTGTTTTGAGCCAAAATAGGCACTTTTCGTGTACAAGATAGGCGCAAGCCGTCTTGTACCCTTACCTCACTTATGAGAGTACCATGAAAATGATAGGATGAAGATGAAGCTGAAATGATTCACCTCACTAAGATGATGCCTTGAATGCAAAACGAACCAAGAAGCTTGTCAAAGATGATAAAACAAGCATTTTTTAGTAGGATTCTTGTGTTTTATCAAGATTTTAAGTTATGGATGATGGTGGAGATGTGGTGGACGACTCAAGGAGATGGAGGAGGAGAGTTTTCTGTGTTTTTAGTGAGAGAATGATGAGAGGAAAGTATGTGAGATAGAGAGAGAAATATAGAAGGGTAGTAATGAACCTTGGAAGTGTAAGAATCATAGGATGTAAAAAGGAAGCAAACACTCTCATTGGTTGATATAGGAGGTGTATGTCACATTTTTGGGGTCTCAATGAGGGCTAATATACTGAATTTTTGTATTTATTATTATTGTGTGTGTATATATTAAGTGTAGATAATATTTTGTATGTTAAATGTATAAGGTTTTGTGTAAAAAGGTATAGTTTTGTGTATAATGTGTAATTTGTTGTAGGTTAAATGTAAAATGATTTAAATAATGTGGTAAGAAGTGAAATTATACAGCTTAGTCATATTGAAGCTGTTTAAGGTCTCTATAAGAAGCATAAGTGCAAAAAATGTACAAATTACGAAATATGTGTTTACCGAAGAAACTTGCAAAGTTATGAAAAGTGAAATTGATAAGTGCACAAATAGTTGTATGATTGTAACAACCTAAATGGGGTCGTTAGCGGAAATTTAAGGGTCCGGTGCGTGTTACTCTAGTCCAATACCACAAGATAATATAAGAACGACAGAAAAAAGTCATTAAAACTGATACATTGCATTAATAAGTATGAGTTACAACAAGCCCAAAGCTTTACTTGTTTACTTGTTTTTATTACATAAGATTTCCAGCCTTAACAGATATACAAAATGTAATGCGAATAAATCTTTAATGCATGACTTCAAATATAACCCAATGTATCCTGTCGCACATCGTGCTTAAGACCTCTGAAAAACATTGCATTTTAAAAACGTTCAATATAAAGTTGGTGAAATTTCATAGCGTTTATGTAAAGGTATATGCAGGACCGCAAGACTTTCTCTTAGTGATAATGCAACAGATACGCAGACATCACAAAATGCATAACGTGTGCCAAAGCTATGACACGAGCTCGACATAATTGAATACAATATATAAAATATTGCCTAACATTGCCGTGATGAGTTCAACCCTTAAACATCCAGGATCCGACATGTATCGTCGTTTCCATTGTGTAGTTTGTCAACTCATAAGAACGGGGAGGTCAACCCAATAGATCTTATCTAGAATCATTCCGCGCTCACATTTTCTAGTAATTGACAAGTTCATGAGTCACTAGGCATAGTGGGTTATCGCTACTTTGGCTACAGGTAATCATGATAAATGTTATACTTGCGTCCCATTTGTAACAACATGCATTGTTTCTCTCCATCAAAAACTTGTAATTTAATAATTGTAAAACATGGGGCTATGAACTCACCTTGAGTGAGTAAACTGATAACAAAATATCCCAAGTAAAAACGCGTCACGCTAACGTCCGAATGCAACCTAGTTAATATAGGTCGAATCAGTATTCAAGTACGTTGTCTAACAACAACTGTATATAATCCTATATAGTTATCATCGTACTATCGTTCGGGCTATCATAATTTAAGAGGTCATGACATGACGTACGAGGAGTTAGGACACTTTAAATCGTAAATCCAACAACTCGTCAATACGCCATCCGAAGAAGCCTCATTATGAAATTCCCTAGTAATATAGCACTTCGATAACTAATAACATATATAATCTATATAGCTATATCACCATCTATTCGTTTAAGTGAAATCGTAATTATAAAGTAAAAACGTTTATAATTACGCCTTTAGTAAAAATGACATAACTTTGTCATTTTAAGCCCGTTTCTCGCGTTTCTTATGCCCACGCTTTCGTATTAAGACGAGTGATCATAAAATCACATTTTTAGGTTTTTGAGATTCTGTGATGAATAGTGTTTTTACTGTTCATAACAGCTATATAATCGTTTTTATACTTTTAATTAACGTAAAACCCGTTTTAGTCGTATCTTATTCGTTATAGCTCCGTTTTTAGCGATTCTTTCGAACACGTTCTCGTAATTGAAAGTTTTATCATATTATTGATGTTTACAAAGTATAAGTTTCTGCCATGAATAGTAACTTTTTATAAAATTTGTTTTATAAAGTATTTAGCGTCGTAAACTCGTAACTAGCGTATCTTCTTCGTTATAAATCGGATTTTCGAGTTTCTTATCATTTTGGAATCCTCATGAGATGTACTATCTTTATAAAACATAATATGGGTGCTTCCAAAATCGAACCAAAACAGAAAGTTTGAGGTTTTGTGATTTAGACATGTTTTAAGCTTGATTTTTGTACCATTAAGCTTCAACACCTTATTACAACTACTTCACAACATTTCTATCTTATGTTTTACATATATAAAGTCCATTAGATCATACTTTACTCAAGTGTGTTCAAGATAACAAGTTTAACTACCATTTTCACTTGTAACTCATAAGTTAACTTTAGAAACCCTAATTTGCTCATAAACATGTTTATACTTAAACAACATGTTAAAACACTTATACATCCCTTTTAACATCATATTAGCATCCATGTGACATGTAAATAAGTTCATAAAACATTAATCATAAGTAAATATTCATTTTACATATTCAAAAGTATCCTAGATGGTGATTTAGCTAAATATAACATATGAACACATAAAATCTTAGTTATGAAATGATTAAGCTTTATATATAACCTTGCTTGGATGAGTAGAGAATGAGAAAAACCAATCACACCCTTGTGATTAAACTCTTGGCTTGAAAATATAAGGTGAAAACCCTAATTTTCCCAAGTAAACCCAAATTCTCTTTTCTTGCTTCCTTGCTTGCAAATGGTTAACCAACTCTTGAATCCTTCTTAGAATACCTTAAATATGATGTGTGTATGCTTGTATAATGATAGAAAATCAAGCAATGGATTTGGTTTTATGGCTATTTTGAGCCATATGTTGCTTAAGAGAGAAAGAGAGATTGTTTTTGTTTTTCTAGTAATGAAATGAAGAGTATGCACTCCCTTAACACTAGTGCATGCATATATATAGCAAGGTATGAAGATATTTGTGTCAAGTGGAAGTATGCAAGGTGGCAAAGCTTATGGAAGAAGCTAGGGCTTATCTTGATAAGATTTGGCTAGTCATTGATGAGTCATGGTTCAAGTTGCATGCTAGATCTTTTATGAAGATATTTGTGATGGTTCTTGGTCTCATCTTGGCTTTCCTAGTCATTATACACGAAATTATATATGTGTATAAGTTAGGATATGCTTTTGGTCTTTTATATAATGTATACTTGCATTATATGAAGTATAATGTAGTATAGACTTAGAAAAATGTATAACTTGTACATTGTAGGGTTTGGTTTGAATTCTTTCATGAATAATATGTATAATGTGATAAATACTTGAAGTTTTAAATAAACTTTAAGTATTGGGTACAAATTTTGGGTATTGGATGAAGCGTAGATAAGTTAACGTGCTTCCGGGAAGGCTTAAACGTACTTTATCGCGAAACGTAAACACTTAACGTAACCAATAAAAATAGCATGTGCAATGTTAATAATTATCCTATAAATAATCATATAACATTTGCTTGATGTAAACATTTAATTGTTTAATGCCAATTTATATTGAATGATCATTTTTAGTTTACGCGATTTAGCTTAACGTTTACTGTTTAAGAGCAAACGCGTGAAACCCTAAAAATAAATTGTGCATTACATAATGTCGTAGAATGACCTAAAACACAAGGTGCTATATTTAAGCTAGAATTTAAAGAACAAAGGAATTAAATGAAAACTTAAAAAATGCTTCAGCTAAACAGAAGCTAATTGCTCAAATGAGCTTATCAACAGCTCTGGCTTATCCTAAGATAAGCCAGTAATAGTCCATATGAGCCCTTCCTTAATTGGCTCATCTTCCAAAATCCAAATAGGCAAGGTAATTATACTTATTTTAAATGTTTAATAGATAAGATGACTTATTAAGCTCAAATCCAAGCTTATAGACTTGAATGAGCTATGATGAGCTTATGAGAATAATTAAGAGCTTATTACATTCTTAAGTAAAAAGAATTTTGAAACACTTTAAGATTAAATGACACTAAAACACTTTTTATTAATAAAAGATCACTGATTACAAGATTAAAACAAAATTACATTTAAAAGAAAGCTAAAATTTCATTTACTCTATAAGCTAAATAATAAGCTAAATTATAAAACTACTCTAGATAAGAAAAGATGATCTCCCGTGTGTGAGGAGAGAAGGTCTATTTATAGCCATCTTCTGAATCTTCTAGGCCTCTTGGGGCAGATATGGCTTCTCCAATCTTGTCCATACATTCTCTTAATCATTGGAAGCTAAATCTCAACCCTTGGATCACTTTTGCACATACGGATTGCCAGCGTGGCAATCCGTGATGTGACAGCTTGTGTGCTTGTATTATGAGTGAGTCTTTGCTAAAACCTATCAATTTGGTGTGTTTCCTCTCTTACCCGTAATCCTCATTTGTTGGTTTGGACCAATGAGATGGCTTGATGGATGATTAACTTTGCCAACGTGTACTTAACACCATGAATTGTCCTTTTCGTCCTTCAATTGGGAAAATCCCTTTGATTTTGACATTGGGGTAAAAGGAAGAAGAAGGGGAATAGTAGAAACTACTTTTCCCGTTTATTTTGATGGGTTTGAGATATGTTTGACCCGAACTTATTTTCCATTGACATGGGTTTGGGCCAGGTTATACGGGATTTGGGCCCAGGTTGTGGGATTTGATACTAACAAGTGTTAACTTTGTTTTATAAATGTTAACGGATGTTACATTTTAGTGATTAAGGACCACTTTTGTAGTTTTGGATTTATTAAAGGACTGATTTTGAAACTTTAGGATTTTGTCCTGTTGTGACTTAGGTTGACTGAGAGTTAACCAAGGCTTGACTGAGGTTTGACTTTTGGTTGCTTCTTCCCGGCTTTTTGCGTGCTCTTTCGTTCTTGTGTTCGTGTTTGCCCGGTTTTAACCGTTTTCTTGCGGTTTTTGCTTTATCCGTACCTGCACATACAAAACATAAAAACAAGCATATTTTTGCCATTTTTATTATGTTTTTGGTCTTTATTGGGTTTATTTTGATATAAAATAGATATGTGTTTTCACACATATCAATAGTTAAATTACCTTCCACAATACATAGGCATCTTTGAGTCATCCACATATCCCATAAACTCACTTCCCTATGTTGTCATAAGCCAAATGAATTTCGTAATGAAATGCGTCTCATTCTCAAACATGTCCTTACAATCTCTAACAACCTCGCCACTAAAACCAACCTCGATGATGCAAGTAGTAGGATTATACTCTTTGACATTATTTTACTTCTATTTTACTTTTCTAAGAGTTTCTTTTGTAAAATCATATTGTGTTCTAGTTTTAGAGAATCATGTTGCATCATATATACATCTTGTTTTATGTGACTTCCTCGAAAGATGAAATTACACTAAATTTTCTTTTGTAGGTTCAAGCATATACACCATGTGGAATATGGCTTACTCATCCAAGGATGAAGTTTGCATCATTCATTTTCCATTTTGTAGGTTCATTTTGAAGCCCTCGAGCAAGGGAGAGCATTCGTCAAGAAATCATATTGAGTCATCTATACATGTTGTATATGACATATTTGTCTAAGGACAAAATCTGTTATTGCACTAATTTTTGTTTTGTAGGATCATACTTGACACCCTCGAGCAAGGGGGAGCTTCCGTCGAGCATTTAAGGAGTACATATTATTTTGCATCATATCTTATCGCCTCGATCTAGGGGGAGCACTCGTTAAGGGGGAGCTTGCACGCATTCATCATCATTCTTAATCTTCAACAATCCTATGCGTTTCGACCAAAAGGAAGATGTCATTTTCTTCATCATATAGTTATATATTCTTACATGTTGCATAGAACTAACATTTTTGTAGGCTTTGCTTTCAAATGTGATCCATTGACCTGCATTAAACTAAGAACAATTACCTAGGGGATGCACCAATATAAGGCGTTTGATTAGACATTTTAACTTCACTATGGATGATGCAAGCTCGCCTTTTCTGGGAGAATTGAAGTTAAACTCCAGGGACATACCCTTTTTGTTTCGACAAAAGGGGAACAGTGTAAGTGGAGAAGGTTATGAAAAACATATTACGGGATACAAGTGACTTTTTACATTTTACTATATGTTAGCGTTTACTTATTTGTCATCCTCAAAAAGAGAGATTGTTAGTGTCAAATATTACGATATATTAATCTACACATTCTCTTTTGTTTGATAATGACAAAATATCTTGTAATATAATAACATTAAATGTACACAGTTACTCGTATATCATATATTGTCTCAGTACATACATCACACATCTCGACGTCTCGAGTCTTTATGTGTTACAACACAGGGTGTATCATGTTTGTTTATGTTCATTATGACAAACCTCATTTCATTTTGCATCTACAAGTACTTTAATTAAAACAAATATACTCTATATTGGCAAGCTCACAAAACTGTTTATTTTAGCATACACAAAGTTTATTTAATATAAAATAATAGAAAATGGATTGTTATATCATGCAAAACATCATTACTATTAAGTTACTTTATGTATTGGTCAACGCATATCCTTGTCTAAATCAGACGCATAATATTTTGAAGATTGCATAAGATTTTATAAGATTTTTTATCCCAAAATCCGGATTTGGTTACTGTAGGCCGGTTCCCTTTAGGAAAACTGGCCGGTTCCATTCTACAATGAAACTGGCGGAACCGGGCTATAGTGTCAGAATTTTGCCTATAAACAGCAAGCCAAATCTCACCATTTTCTCATCCCTTTTACACATACTTTCTCTCTAATTTCCATCCATTTAGATATGTAGGAACACCTTCATTAATCATTTTCATTTTTGCATATGATCGTAATGCTCTAACATTCATTTTGTTGTAAGCATACTTTTATGATGATCCACCAAAGCAGCTTGAAGATCTGTCAGTTCCATCCACCTCTCAAGCAACTATATTAGATCTACAAGATTGAATACTACTCGGGTATATGAGTCGTCTGCACACACAACGCATACATATTCACTCTAAATTAGATCTGGCGAAGGATTGTATCTTACCATTTCCATCCACCACCAAGCATACCCATATGTAGATCTACAAGATTGAATATATTGTCATCCACCACCATCATGACCCAGGGGGGGGGGGGGGGGGGATTAGATCTACAAGATTGGAGAGCTCATCATCACCATCCTTTTTAAGCTATACTGGAAGGTCATTTCGATTAGGCGGAGAGAGCAAAATAAGGTTAGACAACACACACACAGGAGCATCATTAATACACAATTTGTATCAACTCTTTGTATATTTTGATGGTTATTTTGTTTTATGTGGGTGGGAAATTAATTCAATTGGTTGTTTTGTTGGACATAAACAATAGAGGATGTTGGGTTGTTTATTAACTTTATTAAAACCATATTTAGCTTTGTAAAGGATAAAGTGTAAGATTATGGTTGGTTATACACACTACTGGACTATGTAGTGAGCGTTCAGTACTGATTAAGTGAAGCAATGTTGTGGAAGGTTTCTCTGCAAAAGGAAGTCTGTTGATCTAGTGAAGTAACTCTCGAGTTTGGGTCTCTTCAGGGAGTGGAAGGGCAAGAGAGGAAATATCTTAAGTAACAGATAATATAAGAATTGAAGGATTGTTACGATTTAATCTTATATTTTTTTTACACATACTTCTCTCTATTTATTTTATGCTTGTGATTGTGTTGTGATTTGATGTTTATAATTATGTTGTGACTACTTAGTTATTATATGCTTTCATATAGTCATAAATCATATTTGGTACTTTTCATATTACGTCGCGATTGATCAGGGATTTGATACAAACGTTTTTAAATTTTAATCGAAAACGTATTCACCCCCCCTCTACGTTTTCCATATACAATTTATTTGTCTACTGTTGTATACGAAGGTTTAGTAGAAACCAACTAAGCCCAAAGTGTAGCCCAAGCAATCTGAATAAGTTATAATTAGCTAAACCAAACTACCACAACGAAACCACTAAACCCACCCGTGGCTCTTGATACCAATTGTTATCCTAAAATATATAAGATCGACATACAACAATAAGCAATATCAAATAAGTAATAAGCTAGATAAGAGAGAAAGGAAAATGGAAGATTAGATTAGAGAGAGAAAGTAAGGTGGGAGGTTACACACATATGAAATGTGAGAAAAATGGTAACCAATACCCTCTCCATGTGTGGAGAGGGTCCTATTTATAGTCTCATACCCACATGAAGTGTATGGACTATCTTCTTGGGCTGAGCTTGGCTTATCTTGGGCTTTAAGCCCGAAACATAGACAATATTAGATTACAATCCAAGCCTATTTAACCCAACTAACCTATTATTTTACAAGACTTAATCTAAATAAAGACAACCGTAAACATTTTTGTTTGACTTATAGAAGATAATGCTAACATTTATACTGAGTAACAGGGAACCGTGGTTTTTACAATCGTATTTGATGAAGTGACAAAGCTACTTTCGTCCATATATGTTGTTTATCACAAACCCATTCATGAAGATTTCCTGACGGTGGTAGCAGTTTCCCGATGACGAGTCAAAGCCAATACCACATGCTCATACTCAACCAACATGTATAAAGACATCCTGAAAGCTCAAGTACATGTTTTAAGACTTCTGCTACTCAACCGACATATATAAAGTCAAAGAATTTCAAAGAAGTTTCCATCACTTTGATACCGAACGTCTTTCTCGAAGTGACGAACTGTTATAGTTAAAGATTTTCAAGAAAGATGTCTTATTCAAGCTTTCAAGACCAAGAAACACCATAGTATGAGCATGTCGGTCCAAATGTCATAAGTGCATAAGACGGCGACAAGATCACAATGAGATCATAAGAAATTATGCTTGGATGATGATCTCAAAGAAGTTCAAGTTCACATACAAGTCAAGCCTATCAGAGCAAGCTCAAGCCTAAAGTCAAAGCTCACTATGCCATATTCACAAGTTGATGTCAAGAAAACAAATCTACCAGCACAAGACTGAAGACAAAGCATAGTATGCTAGGTTAAAGTTTTTGTAAAATGGAGTGACCTCCCTTAGGGGGAGATTGTTAGGATTACAAAAGTATCGATCACTTCCATTAATATCATTAGATAGATCGTTAAGTAATATTTGGAACCTTAATAGGCTAGCTTAGGAAAAGCCCATGGAAAGCCTATAGACAAATCCATATGGCCGGCCTATGTAGGGGTATTTAAACCTTTTCCATGCTATGGAAAGGGTGTTGGTTGTTCATTTTTTTCACATAGTAATCTAACATTTCTTTCTTACTTTCTCTCACTAAGTTTTCATTCAACCACCTCTCGTTCTCTCTCTAAACATTAGATTGAATCCATATCTTATGTGTGTTAAGATATCTTACAAAAACCATTAGTTTTAGGCAAACCAACTCCTTTTTTAGACTCTATTGAGAGGAACAATTTTACAAAGACAAAGTTGGTTTCTAAAACTAATGTGTCAGAGGATTTATCAAAACCAGTCACAACACATATTTTACCTTAAACAGGAAGATAAGCTGTAAGAAACACAAATGTGATTAAACAAGGAATGTATCAAATTAACACTAGGACATCACAAACTAGAGCATCTTAGTTGCCTTAGACTTCTAGGAATACTAATCCTCGCGTGTCTACATATACAGGAGTAATTCACATAACTAGTGTTAGCAGGCCACAGCTTAGGAGCACTCAGATGAAAGAAAAGGCTATGCATAACAATATTCAAGTGAAGTTTAAAATGACAAAAGTAAAAGACCACCATAGTATTTCTAGTTTTTCTAAAAAAACAAAGTTTGTAATTACGTGTAATGATAATTTAAAGTCCATAACTTTGAATGTTAATGCTGTTTGTGCTACTTTTGTAAAATATGTGTTTAATTCGAATCATGATGCTGGTGTTTCTAAATTTATCAATGACATGAATGCTAGAACTAAGAAGCCTAAAGTAGTACCTATTAGTACTAGAAAACCGAAAAGTCAAGCGAACAAATATGTTGCTACACCCTATAATAAAATAGTTGCATCAGACTCCACTATCCAGAAATCCAAGAGTTACTTTAGGATACTGTATGAGAACACTAATACGGCATGGAAATGGTAGATAGAAAAACAATGTCCCTTAGGATATAAATAGATTTCTTAGACTAAAAAGAAATGGGTACTTAAAATTAGGAAAGACATTGTGTCAACAAGCATTAGTCCCACTATAGATAATGTATCTAGGATAACTAATGTCTTGAAGCTCACAAACTCTTTAGGACCTAATTTGTCAAATGTTCTATCTTCCTCTAATTCTCTTGCAGATTGCTTAACTCATCCTAATCATTGTTGACTCTGGATGTACCAAGCATATGACGGGAAACCTCAAGCTGCTGTGTAATTTCATCGAGAAATATCTGGGTACGGTTCGGTTTGGAAATGATCAATTTGCACCAATTCTCTGCTATGAGGATTTAGTTCAAGGAAATATAATGATCAAAATGGTTTATTACGTCAAAGGCCTCATCACAATCTCTTTTCAATTAGTCAATTTTGCGATTCGGATTTGGAGGTTGCATTCCAAAAATCAACTTATTTTGTTAGAGGTCTTTAGGGAAATGATTTACTTACTAGTAATTATATATCTGATCTCTATAAAATGTCTCTTCAAGACACAACGTCAGCAAGTCCAATCTGTTTCATGGCTAAGCTTCACCAACGCAAGCATGGTCATGACATCGAAGACTTTCTCATCTTAACTTTGATACCATCAACTTGATTTCAAAGAAAGATATTGTCACTGGTTTACCAAAGTTGAAATATGTCAAGAATCAACTGTGTTCTTCATGTGAACTGGGTAAAGCAAAGCAAAGCACATTCAGACAAAGACTGTTCCAAGTTCGAAAGGACGGTTAAATTTTCTTCATATGGACTTATGTGGTCCTATGCGGATTGAAAGCATCAACGTGAAGAAATATTCTAGTAATTGTAGATGACTACTCACGATACACTTGGACTTACTTTCTAAGAACCAAAGACGAGACACCAGAAGTACTTAAAGATTTCTCAAGATGATTCAATGCAATCTTCAAGCTCAAGTGATTACTGTTCGTACTGACAGGGGCATAAAGTTCTTAAATAAGACACTCCATGCTTATTTTAAAGAAAAAGGAATTAAACATCAAACTTCTACTCCTTAAACACCTGAACAGAACGACGTTGTCAAAAGATGGAACTATACTCTCATTAAGGCTGCTCGAATGATGCTTTCAGCTTCTAAACTTCCTTTATTCTTTTGGACTGAAGCTATAACAACTACATGTTACACTCAGAATATGTCACACCCCGCCAAGGCGGAAATATGAGGCATAACAAGATAGGTATTATCACAACACATTGATGTCAACAATAGAGAATAACTAGAATGCATTCAATTAAAACCAAAGTGTTACGACGACACCTAACATAAGAGGGGTCTTGTATTGAGGTTAATCGCAACACGACAATACATATACATGAATAAATCCCTACAAAATATCATCAATATTCAAAATATCCAAAATATGAAAGTATGAAATTGATTATGTCGTTGTGAGGTTGTAGTTTATGATATTTCAAGTTTTAAATTTATATTTTCCGACTTTACCTAAAACAACACGTTAACGGGCAGTGTACCCGGTCAGATGGAGTTTAGTGGTAAATAGGGTGTCGATCACTAAGAGCGAGAACTAATCTTTTATCTTATCAATATTTTGGTTAACTAAGTTAATTTAAACTATGTTAATTCTATTCTATGTTAAACCTATGTTAATTAATCATTTTATAAACACAATGTACCTTGTTAAGAAAACCATTTTGAAGAACCCGTCGAACCCAAAATAGACCCGTTAGCTTCTATGACCATAATAACTCCCCTCTAAAATTGCTACCATGTGCAAATGCCCACCTAAGAACTCTTCTAGAAACTTCCAGCGCTTAATGCACCTACCTTAAACCAAATCCTTGGTCAAATTGAGAAGCCCATGGCCTTGTTTTTGCGCTAATCAAGGCCGCGAACAAACCCAACACGCCCTAAAACCTTCCACTTGCAATCCTAGAACTTCTAGACCTCAAGACCTCATCATGTAGCTTCAAACATCACCTCTAGCTTGTCCACATGTCCAAGACCAGATCATTAAGCTATCGTAGTCCCATGCCTCCATCTTAGTAGAAATAGGGTTCCTGGTTGTTCTCTCTCATACACAACGCACCACATCTCTTCTTTCTCAAACCCATAAGGCAGCAATCCTTTGCTCCCATATGATCCTAGGATCATAAAAGAAGTTCAAGAAGCGAATCCCTGAAGAATTGAAGCCCCGGAGTAAAGATACAAGGCGTACGAGTGGAAATACTACCCGAAATGACCCGTTTCCACCATTTTTGATCCTTGAAGCCCAAACCCAGGTTTTGAATGTTCTAATTCTGCTACTACACACTTATAATGTTCATATAATCCTAAATATACTCTTGTTAAAGTTTCATAACTCAATTCATGCTCATTTTCCATTTTGATCCATAACGGTACACCTAAAACCCTAATTTTGCGTTTTTATTAAAACTAAATGTTATAATGATTAAATATTGTTATAATCTATCCTAACATGCTTAACTAATGTTAATATAACCACTTTATTGATTAATGAAGGAATTTGAACTTAAAACCCACGCGTTTACATTTTGAAACCCTAATTTGACCCGTTTTGCTTACTAGCTTAACGAATCATTATTTTAAACTTGTGTTGCGTTAAATCTTCATATTTTAGTTTATTATAACTTATAAATGTCTAATGAAATGTTAAACTAAGCTTGCATGGCAATTTGGACATGTTTTATAATTATAATCCATGCAAGGGGTATATATCGTAACTTTTCAAAACTTATAACTAAAAGGACTAAAAGTGTCATTTTATCAAAATTGTAACTCCAGGGATCTATTATGTTACTTTTCAAAGTCCAAGGTTTACTTGGTATATCTTTTAAATTTGAAGGACCAAAGTCGTAAAAGTGCAAACCTCAGGGGTCTATTCCAATTTCCTAGAACCAACCAAGGGTCTAAAATGTAAACAAACATTTGAAAAAGTATAAAAATCATGTTTGAAAACCATACCAGACATAAACTCTAATTAACGCTTCTCAGTGCTTAACATTTCCAGATAATGATTAAAAACCTTAACACCGATTATATTCGTATCACAATACTAGGAACGCTCCATATTAAGTAGTTGCAGCATGTATACGTCTGACTAAGTTGTTGGTTTACGATTTTAAAGTTGCCCTAGCTCCTCAAACGTTTACTGAATGACTTTTTGAAATTATGATGCCCGAACGGTGAACAATAATTCCAAACTCTTCATTCGAAACTATAACTCTTAAACCCAAGTTCTAAAGATACAAATTACTTACCTAAGACTTGACATTTACCACTCAGGTTGTGTGACATGGCTGTCTATTAATCTTTTCTTATAATCAACATTCCCTGTTTTAAGAATGTGATAAGGTCGTTCAGCTTTCATTTCCGAATAATTATTACATTCTACCTACCAAGTGAAGTTCATAAACCTCGCCTTTACTCATTTTTACATGTTTTTAATAAACCGGCGAGGGGATACATGCTTGTTACAAACTCTTTTACATACTCATTTATCTTATAACAATATGATTACTTTTCAAAGACTTAGTGAATACATAGCCTCGCATTTCAATCTTTTCATAAACTCGCAAAGGGGATACATGCTATAAATAACGAATACAAATGTTTTACCAGACTATGGATGTTAATCTGTTAGTATCATAAATCCTACAAGTCGTTAAATTTGACTACAAGTCGTTAAATTGACTTTGGATATTAATGTGTTAGTTTTATAAATCCTACAAGTCGTTAAATTTGACTTCGAGTCGTTAAATTGACTTTGGATATTAATGTTAGTGTAATAAATCCTACAAGTCGTTAAATTTGACTTCAAGTCGTTAAATTGACTTTGGATATTAATATGTTGATATTATGAGCTCTTCAAGTCGTTAAATTGACTTTGGATGATAATGTGTTGGTGACATGAGAACAAGACCAATCAGACCAAACAAGGCAAAAAACGGAAAAAAATTAAATACATATTACTATGGATTCATTGCGATTATTACTAATAACGGGTATATAATAACATGATCCAAGATCATAACAATATCATTTTCATAATAATTATGTTTATACAATTATTATACTATTACTTTGCATTCAACTATTTTATATCAAACTATAATTTCACTCAACCTTTGTTGACTTTTTTTTAGCATGTCAAGCTCAGTAATTGAGCAAGATGCGGCAAACGGAGTGCATGGACTAGAAGTATGTCTGAACTGTTATCATTCAAACATAAATTTTAGATTTTTGGGACCTGCAATTTGAAAAACTTGATTATATGAATGATAAAAAATTTTTTCCAACAACCGTTTGTTTTAAGTTTTTTTCTATGATAAGATTGTTGTATCCATTAAGTAATCCCCCAGATTAGCTTCCCCCTGCTATATTTAAAAATGGGGGTGTTACAGGATTGGTATTAGCGCCATGGTTTATAGTAGAAACAAGGTCAAAACCTTAACTAAACCACATTTCATTTTTCAAGCCATCAAGGTCCTCGAACGTGCCACGACAAGTCCGGGAACAAGTACGTATAAGATCCATATCTATTATACTAAATACATAAATAACTTATGTTATTTACAAACGAGGTGTTAATCAGAACGATGTCTTTCCCTTCCCAAACCACTCTAACTTCGATCTTGAGGATGCTTTTTTTTCCTCTATAAAATATTCTAACTATCCTTCGGTCTCATCCAATTATTTCCGAGCTTCAATCAGGAAGCATTTTCTTTTAACTCTACGGAAAAACCTAACAGATAATATAATCCCACCAGTATTCTCACCTTTCTACAATAATCCTTATTTGAAGAACGTACAAGCATTTTATGCTAAGGAATTACCTATTTCATCACCAGATCCTATTACTCCACCAGTTATTTTGACTCCATCTCCGGTATTACCACCATCATTACTATTTGATCCTCGATATTTCTTTATTCCTGAAGAACTATTACCACCTAAGAAGCGAATCCATTCCCCATCTTCTTCCTCAACTACGTTATTTAATTCATCCCGGAATCAAATTTGTAATTTAGTATCACCATCTTCCTCAGTTTATACTCCTACCCCACCTCAGATATTTGAAATAGGAAAATGTCCAATTAAGATGTATCTGAAACATCATGAGGGACAAATCAAAGATATTTTGAATTACTTAGATGAACTCTATCTTCACCACATCGAGAAAATGGAGGAAGGACGTATTGATAAAATGGTCATACGAAGGAATAGTGACGAACTAAAGACCGAACTCACGAAATCCTACTCAGGTTATAATCTTCAAAAGAAGCGTTAGGTAAAAGGATAAGATTGCCTTTGCTCACTACAGAATTTCCGATCTTGAACAAATCATTGAGAAAATCCAAGCTCGTCACCAAACAAATCAGGGAGATCTATAGGATGTCATCTACCAGCTCAAAATCATCAACTCTTAAACTAGTTATAGCTTATCCTAAGCCACGGGATGTGTGGTATAAATAAAAACGCTTGTCAAATCCTGACTATGTACAGTAAAAAGGCAAGTTATTTATAAAGGAAATCCCGTTTCATACCTTATTGTTTTCCAACTATATCCTCTCTTCCAACCATTAACTCCAAATTCCCCATTTGTATCATTATCTCCGTCTTCATGAATCATACCATAACTTCTAAGTGCTTAAAATCCAAAAATAAGCATTTCTCTAAGCATTTTAAGCATCACATTTTCTTTAAAGTATTACCTTTCTAAACTTGTGATGTTATTCTTACTACATGTTCTCTTATGTTGATAGAATGCCTCCTAAAAGGACGTCAACATCCGAAACACCAGCCATAACTTTGGATGCCATCCGGCAACTGACTGCTGATTTTACTGCAGCCCTGGAAGCACAGACTGCTGCCATGGCAAGTGCTAGTAATCTTACTGGAACTCCTGCAGTGAAAACAGGAAACTACAAAGAGTTTATCAGCTGTCAACCTTTCTGCTTTAATGGTACAGAATGAGCATTAGGCCTTATTCGCTGGTTTGAACAAACTGAATCAGTATTCTCTCGAAGCAGATGTGCTGAGGAAAATAAAGTAACATTTGCTACTGGTACTTTAACTCACGATGCCTTGTCCTGGTGGAATGCACATGCCCAGCCTATGGGAATAGAGCAAGCTAATCAAATCACCTGGACTGAGTTAAAAAGGCTTCTAACAAACAAGTATTGTCCCCGGACTGAGATCAGAAAAATGGAAGAGGAACTTTACAATCTGAGTGTAAAGGGAAATGACCTTAAACCCTATGTTAGAAGATTCCAAGAATTAACCACCTTGTGTCCAAACATGGTGCCAAACAATGAGAAACTCTTGGAAGCTTTTATCGGGGGTCTACCTTGAAGCATTGAAGGAAACGTTACTGCCTCGAAACCTCAAACTTTGGAGGAAGCCATCAACATATCCTAGAGGTTAATGGATCAAATAATAAAAAACCGAATCTAGCAATAGAAACAATAATCAAAAAAAATTAGGAAGGATAATTAAACACACCATCGACAACAACACTACCCCAACTACCAACAACAACATAACCACTTCCAAGTCAAAGAGGGGGCAATGGTAAAAATAAACAACTACCAAAATAACCACAATCACAACCGTAACGATGATTACCACCACCAGCAGAATAGAAGACAAGAAACCTTCAAAACTTATACTGCCACCAATGGATATTTTGGAAACCTTCCCTTGTGTAAGAGATGTAGACTACATCACACGGGACCTTGCAGTGTCAAGTGTCAGGTTTGCAACAAGATAGGTCACCAGACCAAGTACTGCAAAAACAACAGGGCTACAAGAAAGCATACTTAGAAATGAGCTTGCTACTCTAGAAACAACTCTCGAAATATTCAAACCTCCATCAAATCTTCTTCAATCTGAAACACATAATCATCAAGCTACAATCCTTGTCATTTGTTACTTTTATTCTAGAAACCTGCTACGAGATACGTAGCATAAGTATCAACTCTTTTAGAGTTTCATATGTAAAGTTATCCATGAATTAATAAAGTGATAATTCCGTTACATCTTGTCATCTGGTGGTATCAAAACTCGTTAATTCTATTATGTTCAAACTCTGAATACTCTCCTCATACATTTGCAACATAAATTTTCATCCTCGATTATATGGGCGTCAGTACAATCAACATCTCAATATTATCTAACCATTCATGATCATATCATTTTCTACACATTACCATATTATGTTTTTATGCTTAGGTAAGACGATTTATGATCATCTTATTGAAATGAATTAAATCTTCTTCATTTTAATATGAAATTATAATTCCTATGGAACTATGAATTTATAAATTCTCAGTTACAAGGAGTTGGACGCTTCTTTTTGTAAGTGACAAATTATAAATAAGTAGGCTTAAGTATATAACATACGTACAAACAAGTTTCTTTCAATCCGTTTGTACAAACAATTCCTTAATCATTATCATTATTACCTTCATCATCTGTTCATTTCAAAATCTGTATCTCACGTGATTAGCAACTCTCTTACAATCGTTCCTTGACATCACTCATTCCATGATCTCCATATTCTAAAATTTTCTGTTATATTCTGCAACGTAATAACAAGGAAACACACAAGAATCTATACAATGTCAAATGATTTCAATACCACTAGGTATGAAAATTTTGACAAAGACTTGTGATAGCATTCTTATTCGATGTTGACTTTTAAAGGTTAACGAATAACAATTCTTTACGATTAGAGTGGCATAGCAGAAGTAGACCATAACCCACAGGTTCCGTAAATCGAAGTATTTTATCCACCCAGGTTCTATCAGGATCTGAAGAAATTCAATTGACTGTCATCAAGAGGTATGATCTTGAAAATAAGTAGACGTGTGAAAGGAGGTAATTATAATTATGGTGTACAACATAATTATAAATGCATCACACACGTGGACTTGTAACCTTGATTAGCCTAACTTAAATTCATTCAATTCAACTTTAAATTAAATCTCGGGATGAGATTTCTATAAGGGGTGGAGACTATAACAACTCAATAATTTTCATCAAATGCAAAACTTATTTTACTATTATCACAATTGTACGGGAAAATTTTTTGCTTTATTACATTACTTGCATTGTTAATATCTCAGTATGTCATAACTAAAGTAGACGAGCTCACGCAACCTATCTATGACAATCCTGTCTTCATATATGTCAAGCAAACATCATAACTTGTCAAGTTAATATCATCCTATCATCATTACAAAGTATATTATTCCTATAATGTACCATTCGCAACGTTATATCTAAACGGGCTTTAAACCGTTATCATTTACCTCTAAACCCTAATTACATGAAAGATTAATATCTAAAGTGAATGTATAAGCTACTAAAGCATATGTACAAATATCATAACATCTCATATGAATATACATTCTTTCCAAAGAAAGGTACAAGTCCATAAAAGCTCAATTTACAAGTCATTAAGCATGATCTCTAAAATAGTCATTTTACCTTCAATTTCTTCATCACCACTTATGTACAAGCTACTATACTCATTCTACAATGTGTAAACCCTAATTATTCCATTCATAAGCCTTCACACACATATTTACACTCAAAACCCTAAATTAAAACTCTAAACCCTAAAACCAAGCTAGATTCTAAACCATGACACGTTTCTTCATTTTTATCCATTATAAACCTAAACCAACTCTCAAATAAGTTTTAATAACTTAATTTATAACATTATCGATCATTTTCAAACATCATTCCATCATCATTTCATCATTCTACTTCAATTACACTAGAAATAAATCCAGGAAACCCTAATTGTGATTTTGACCCATTTACTCATTTTCAGACAATCTCATTCTCAAGTAAGCAACCAAGAGTCATTGTAAACCCATAAAATGAGTTTACAAACCTTTATTCATCATTAACCATCCTTGCTTGAATCTGGATATTAAGTGAAAACACAAGGTTGTATCCTAGGTCTTGTGATCATTTTTGCCGTTGAATCAAACCCGATTCGGGACATCGGATGAATTAGTTATACAAGCCTAAATGGCAAAGACATGCAGATTCTGCACACCTGTAGTAAATGGCTATTATCTCTAAATTTTTCTATAGTAACCCTCAAATATGTAAAACTAAACGTTGTAGAGGACTCAAATATCTAACAATGCTCGAATGGTTTTGAGCTTCAACACGGAAATAACGGTTTGAGTAAATGGAAAACCATTAACCGAGACTGATGTTGGTTTGTCCAAAAATAGCCATGTATAAAATCAAACCAAACACGCCTAAAACGTCAAGTGAACCACCTCCACCTTGCATTCTAGCGCCTTAAGAATACTTATCCCCTATCCTTTCCACATCACCCCCCTGTTGTCCTAAACCTGTTAATCAAAGTTTCTTGACCTCTAAGTGTTTGCTACACCTATAAATAGTAAGCACATATACTCATTCTAACTCATGCCCCACTTGCTTCTTTCTATAACCCAATGAGCAACATTCTCGTGCTCCATATAATCCTAGATCATATAAGAAGTATTAAGCAAGCGAAGCTTTGAAAGAATTAGAAGCCCCAGGACAAGATACAAGGTCTACGATTGTAAAATATCTACCTAAATGACCCATTTCCACCATTTATGCTCCTTGAAGCTCAAACCCAGGTTATGAATGTTTCGTAACTTCTGCTACTACAACCATATAGGATTCATATGATCCTAAATATACTCTTCTTAAAGTTTCATAACAAAACTCATTCATGCTCCATTTTCCAATTTGATCCAAAACCGAACACGCCTATACCCTAATATCCGCGTTTTTCTTAAAACTAAAATGTTATAATGAGTTAAAATATTGTTATAATCTATCCAGCATGCATGAACTAATGTTAAAATAAACCACTTATTATGATTAATGAAGGAATTATAATTTAAAACCCTCTGTCTTTACGTTTTGAAACACTAAATTTGACCCGTTTTGCTTCCATCCTAACGAATCGTTATTTTAAACTTGCGTTAACGTTAAAACTTCATATTTTTATTTTATTATACTTAAACATATCTTTAGAAATGTTAAAATAAGCTTGCATGGAAATTTGGACATGTTTTTTAGTAATTATTTATCCATAAGGGTATATATCAGTAACTGTTTCTGAAAACTTAATAACTAAAGGGGCTTAAAATGTCATTTAATCAAAGTTATAAACTATAAGGTTCTATTATGTCCACAATTCAAAGACAACAAGGTTTACTTGGTATAAATCTTTTAAACAATTGAAGGGACAAACTCGTAAAATTGCAAACCACCGAGTGTATATTTTGCCACATTTCAAACTCAAGGTCAAAATGGTAACTTTTGAAAAAGTAAAATCAAGTTTAAAACCTTACAAGACATTAACTTTAATTAACGCTTCTACGTGCTACCATTCCAGAACGGATAAAAAACGCTTTAAAAAACCTGATTATAACATACACAATACCAGGGAGCTTCATATTAAAGAGGTAGTTTCATCTTGTATTACGATCTGACGTAGTTGTTGGTTTCACGATTTATAAAGTGCCAGCACCCACAAGAAACTTGTACCTGAATGACTCTGAATTATGATGGCCCTAACAGTGATAACAATAATTCCAAACTCTTTAATCAAACTCATAACCTTCTAAACTAAAGTTGTCGAGAGTACCATCTTCCTAATACTCAACATATATATCAAGGTTGCGTGACGATTGTTGTTAATAACATTTGGTCCTATATCAACCTGTACCCATGTTAGATTGTGATAATGACGTGAGCATTCATTTCAAATATTAAATACATCTACCCTATCATGTGTAGTTCCATAGCCGGTCCTTTCAATCTTTGAATGTTTTATAAACCCGCGAGGGGGATAACAGCTTGTTACAAACATCTTTTAACATACTCGTGTTATCTATAACAACGTTAATACTTCTTAAACAAAGCTTAATAAATTCATAACCCCATATTTTTAATCTATAAATACTTATACACCTGTGATACCTTATAAAAAACCATGAATGCAAGTGTTTTCTAATGTATGCTTATCGAGATATATAAATTGCCCTAAGGTAGCTTCGAGTGGCCATTATTTACATAATCATGAATCAATTCATTTACTATGCATAGCGAGTAGAACCGAATATTGTGAATAGATCTATTGGGGTGACGGCTCCCGTTTGTATACCCATGCTTGGGGTAGCCAAACGCACTTATATTTTGTCCTAATAGGTAACCTTGGCAAGTTACCTTTTCCACGAGGACATCTGTCCCTAACCAATATCACTACGGTGATTTCCCTGTTAATGTATTGATGTCATGAGCTTAGATGCAATAAATAATGTTCCCCATGATGATTGTCCCTGCAATACCAGTATTTCCACTATAACTTGTATTCAACTATTACATTTCAAACCTATGAAATTTCACTCAACCTTTGTGTTGACCCTTTTTATGCATAATATCTCAGGTAATTGACAACATTATAGCATGGATTGGCGATGGTACATTAAGAGTGGCTAAACTTTTATCATTCACATTTTATTTACTAGATTTTTGGGACCCCGCCTTTGTAAAACCTCTGAGTTGAAATGAATGATTAACGAGATCATTTGAAGCAAACGTCCTCTTTAGGGTCGTTTTCTATGATTATGATTGTTGTCTCCATGATGTAATACCCCAGATTAGCTTCCGCTGCTATATTGGAAAAATGGGGGTGTTACACATCGCCTTCTAATGATGATTAGAAGGGGTATTTAGAAGGAGAATGAAGTGAGGCTTTCCTTCTTTATTTTTTCTAATCTATCACACCTAGTCCTAATTCTTTAGCAATTATGCCTATTTCTTACTTTAAGCATAATATACCTTATAAGAAACACTATTATTCTAAACAAAATAAAAGACTAATAACTAAATCACACAAGACACTTTTACTGAACCTAACAGGATGTATTATTTCATGTTCTGTAATCGAATTTCATTATGAATGAATGTCGATTTAGCTACACCATTTTAATTTCAATTGGAGTTGTATATTTCACTGTCGATATGATAATCACTTTTATTTATGTGTATAATTCATGTCATGTTATGATTTTATGGAAATCTAACGGGTAATAGTATATTTTTGTGATTAAAGAAAATGGCACCAAACAGAACCACCAGATCAACACAGCCACAACATCCACCCCCACTACTTAATGAGACCGATGAGCAACTTAGAGACTGATCGACCTAAGGTGTTGTTGATGCATGTCAGCACGTGATGCTAACAGAAGCCGAAATGGCGAAGACAGTTATGATTCAGGCACGGGTGTAAGAAGACAAGCTCCTCCTGCTCGTGAGTGCACTTACCAAGACTTCATGAATGCAAACCCCTATACTTTAAGGGTACTGAAGGATTCATCGAGTTGACTCAGTGGTTTGAAAGAATGGAAAATGTGTTTCATATAAGCAACTGCTCTATGGAAAACCAAATCAAGTTTGCCACTTGTACTCTTCTTGGAAGTGCTCTAACATGGTGGAACTCTCATGTTAAGACTGTTGGTCACGATGTTGCTCATGCAATGACTTGGATAAACCTGAAAAAGAAGATGACTGATAAGTATTGCCCAAGGGGCGAGATTAAGAAGCTCGAGATTGAGATGTGGAATCTTAAGGTTAAAGGTACCGATGTAGTAAGCTATAACCAACGTTTTCAGGAACTGGCATTGATGTGTGCTAGGATGTTTCCTGAAGAGTCAGACAAGATTGAGAAATATGTCGGTAGTTTGCCCGACATGGTTCACGAATGTGTAATGGCATCTAAGCCAAAAACCATGCAGGATGCAATTGAATTGGCTACTGAGCTGATGGACAAGAAGATCTGCACTTTTGCTCAACGACAGAGTGAAAACAAAAGAAAGCAAGATGATAACCAACAACAACAACAAAACAAGAGGCAGAACACTGGCAGAGCTTATGCTGCAGGGTCTGGTGAGAAGAAACCTTACAGAGGATCTAAACCTCTGTGCTCAAAATACAACTATCACCATGACGGTCAATGTGCTCCAAAATGTCACAAGTGCAACAGGGTTGGCCATTTGGCGTGTGACTGTAGGAGTACTGCAAATGCCAACACTGCTAACAACCAAAGGGGCACTGGGGCAGGTCAGAAACCTACTTGCTATGAATGTGGAGCGCATGGACATTTCAAGAGGGATTGTCCAAAGCTGAAGAACAACAACCGTGGTAACCAAGGTGGAAATGGCAATGCTCCAGCAAAAGTGTATGTGGTAGGCCGTGCAGGGACAAATCCAGACTCAAACGTCGTTATGGGTACGTTCCTTCTAAACAACCGCTGTGCTTCTATCTTATTTGATACTAGTGCCGATAGAAGCTTTGTGTCTACTGCATTTAGCTCCCAAATTGATATCACACCATCTACCTTAGATCATTATTATGATGTTGAACTAGCTGACGGGAGAATAATTGGGTTAAACGTTATCATTCGGGGTTGTACATTAAATTTCTTAAATCACCCATTCAACATAGACTTAATGCCCATAGAACTTGGTAGTTTCGACGTCATAATTGGTATGGATTGGTTGGCGAAGTACCAAGCTGTCATCGTTTGTGCTGAGAAAATCTTTCGTATTCCCTAGGGAAATGAAACGTTGATTGTTCGCGGTGACGGAAGCGACTGGGGAAACAAGACTCGTTTGAACATCATCTCATGCACTAAAACACAGAAGTACATGCTAAAAGGATGTCCTATCTTTTTGGCACATGTTACTACAAAGGAGAATAAAGACAAGTCAGAGGAGAAGCGACTTAAGGATGTACCGATCGTTCGAAATTTTCCTGAAGACTTGCGGTCTTCCTGCCTCCGACAGTCGACAAAGTGAAGTTCCAAATCGATTTGATACGGCTTGGTGATTGGCTCCTGTAGCACGGCCACCTTATCGTTAATGGCCCTCATCTGAAAAGAGGAATTGTTGGAACAACTCCAATAACTTTCTGACAAGGTTTGACAACCGTGACATGAGCGAGTAGTCACGACTGTTAGTATTTGATTCGAGTTTCATTATTTGTTATAATAAATAGTGTTTTATGTGAACTTAATGTAGTTTGGTTACAAATTCCATTGAGCGTGCTCGTCTGCAGGGTGATTGAAGTTATGGTTGATATGTATGATTTCATTAGTTCACAGTTTAAGTGACAATGAAATGATGGTAAAAATTTATGTGTGTAACGTATTTAAATTATATGTATGACGTAATTGATAATAGAATTCGCAGAATAGGAAAATTTTGGGTTTAAGAAATTTATTAATAAATTTTTTAGTATTATTAAGATTTAGAAAAATAAAGTATAAAGTGAATTTATTTTTAGGTATTTAAAACTAGTTTTATTTAGAAGAATGTTTAAATAAATGAAGGTTTTTATAAGAATGTCAAAATTAAGGGTTGAATGTCTAATTAATAATAATAAATTAAAAATATATAAATAACATATATATACGAATAAATTTCAAAATTTATAAAAAAATAAAAAATATATATTTTAAAAGGGTGTTATTTGGCCGGTTATAAGAAAAAAAGGAAACCAATTTGACTACAACAAAGATTCTAAGGTTTATAAATACAAAATTTAGGAAAAACCCTAAAACACTTTTCTCTCCTTTTTGTTTTGATCGGTCGAACCCAAGAAGGAAAAAAAAGTTTTTTTTATCAAGATCAATTTGGTGATATTAGGGTTTCAAAGAATCAATATTTACGGTATGCTTTTATAAACCCTAGTTTTGTATTAGTTTTCTTAAAACATGTAACAATATTTTATGGTGGGAATCATTATGGTTTATATAAGGATCTGTAAAATTAGGGTTTTGAAACTTTAAAAATCATTTTTTGGGAGAGATTATTGTTGTGTTAGCATGTGTAATTAAGTTTTAAAGGGTTTTTAAAAAATTCGGAACTAAAAACTGGGCAGATTCTTTGGGTCATCTTGCGAGGGCATAAAAAAAACTTAGGACATACGGAAGTTTGTTGTGTTCAATTTTCTTGAGCCTAAAATTATCTACAGATAGTCTAGTTTCCAAAAAAGTCCGCCCCGGGCCCCCCGAAAGGTTTTGAGGTTGGGAATTAGTCAAATAAATTTCTCAAGAAAGTTGTTAAAAACAATAAATCCTGGCTGATTTGTGTCAGATTTCGGGAGTAAAACCAAACCCTCCTTAAAATGCAAATTTTGTTTAGGACCAAGAAATCTGAGTCATATCTTAGGTGGTTCTATTAACTCTCCAGTCGAGAGGGCTAGTAACCGCAAAAAAAAAAAAATTTTTTTTTCTAAAGTCATTTTTAAAAGGAGTCAAAACTTTTTTGTGTGCGTTCAATCCGAATATCTGAGCAACTTGGTCATGATGAAAATTTTATAAAATAGTTTCAACACTTGAACTATAAGTTTTTTCTGAAAAAAACACATAGTCTCTCACAAACCATTGGGAGAGCTAGGAAATGTAAGGAGAACCATTTCAATTAAGGTTTTGGTATATTATTTGTGGGTCATAAAGTTACTACAAAATTCAGCCAAAATTAAAAAAGTGAAAGGTTTAATAAATAAAGTCAATAGGATATGAAAAATGATTATGGGAGATGAAACTTAAAGGATTTAAAAACTTAGGTGAACGGTTTAGACGTCTAATCATGTGATTGTAGCGTTAGCTGCTTGGGCATTTAGCCTAACCGATGTGTAACATATATGTTTTTTGTTTAGATTGCTTGCAAGATCTTGTCAAGTAAGCTGAGCATCAGTTGATTTGCATTGATCCAGTTTACTTATGTGTTTTCTTGGGATAGAAATGAATGCAAAATATGTTTTGAAATGATTTGATTGCAAAGTGATTATGGTGGTTAAGTTTACACATTAGACTTTTTAAAGTAGCTATTAAATGTATATGTTTGCAATGTTGTATGTTGTTGCAAATTGTGACTTCGCCTTAGCTTTGTGGGTAAGGGAGGTTTAGCCTACGTGGTGTGGGTATGAACCTGTTAGTGCTCTACGGTACCAAGAGTCTTGGGATTTGGGGATAGTCATCCTCCCCCCATGACTATATGTTGCATGTTATGGTTGGAACACTTCCGACCTCATTTGTGGTGCTTGGGTGTGGGACCAATGGCATGTTACATTTATGAAGTCAGCTTAATATGTCCTGGCCATGTTTTGTTTTTTTATAATCACAATAATTGATTTAAATCTTTTGTTGGTGTCGTAAAACCTATGACTCTCACCAACAATTGTGTTTGTTAGGAATAAATCTTCACAAGACCTTATATACTCAGCGCAAGGCAAAAACAACAAAACTAATGGAGTTAGGTACTAGTAGCCATACATAATTAGTACTGCCAAGTGTTAGTTTAATACTGCTAGGAGAAAGAGTTTAGATACTGCATTAGGTCAAAGGTGATGACTTGGAGATAAGTATGCATGGAGATTATTATGGGTTGTTTGTAACTGATCCTAAAAGATAGGTAGTTAGCTTTGTAAAGAACTCCTTGTGTTCTATAAAAGGAGATCATAGGTTTTAGATAAAAACACACTTCTTTACACTTAGACGAATACATTTAGAAAGATATTGTGATAGCTTTAAGGTTGTAACCCCAGTACTTCAAGAGTACTCGTATTATTATTCTAATAATATTGAAGTAGTTTGTTATTACTTCATTGTTCATTGGTTGTTTTGTCCTATTACTGTTCTATTGAATAACATCTCTATAGTATCAAAGTGTAGATTCCGCATACAACTATTGGTATAAGCATAACAAAGTCTCAATCTTGATATTTTGGATTCTACCAGTGTACAAAAACACATTTACTACGTAAAGAATCGATCAAGTGCGTGGGATCAACAAGTGTATCAGAGCCTGTGGCTTGAGAAACTTTGATCTAGCACAATGAGTTTGGAAAATTCTCAGAAGATGCGTTGCAAAGCTTCCCATGCTCAAACTTGAGAATATGAATGTGAGGAAATCAGATCAACATACTTTCCGATCCAAGATTATGCGTAAATTATAGTTAATAGAAAATGGTAATTCCTTGGGTACCAATCCTCTGTTACAGCACCAAATCTGTCCATCATTAGCATTGAAGTATGCACTGTGCCCCTACGCTGAAGAAAAGATTAGCAAAAAGAAATGATGTAAATCAGCGAAGATCTTCTGCTCCCATGGCACACTGCCCAAAGAGAGCATCAACTTACCGTTTAACCAGTATGTTTTGATGCCAATCATGATATAGCAGCCATTAAAGCTAGATTTGAAGGGAATCAAGCAACAAAGAGGACTCAGAAGGCCCTACTGAAGCAACAATATGAAAACTTCAATGCTTCAAGCTCAGAATCACTTGATTCTATCTTTAAAAGACTTCAAAAGCTTGTTAGTAGATTGGCAATTCTGAGTCTAATTACTCCTCTTGAAGATCTAAATGTTAAATTTTTGAGGAGTTTACCTTCTGAGTGGGATACTCATGTGGTAGTCTGGATGAACAAACCCGACTTTTTTGATAAACTATGGTTTTGGATGATTTGTACACAATTTTAGAAATTGTTGAACAAAAGATAAGAATCTGACTAGTGCTATCAGATGAAGAAAAGAACTTGTCATTTCTAACCACTACAGGTGCTAGCAGTATTAATAATATTAATATTGTTAATCCTGAAGTTAGTACTGGTACTACCAAAGTTAATACTGCCAGTACTGAAACTAGTACTGCTAGTTTTAGTGATGCCACAAAAATATGGGCCTTTTTTGTCCACATTCAACCAAAAGGTTCTCAACAAGTTCATGAAGAACTAAGCAACTTCATGATGATTGTTTGGAAGAAATGATCTAAGTGGAATAATGGCACATACTACTGAAGCATGAAGGCAAGAAGTCTATCAAGAACTGAAAGGAAGATCATCATTTATGGAAGCAGTACTGCTGTTATGAATAAAACAAAGGTAGAATGTAAAACTGCGCCTAAAAATGGAACATTTTGCCCAGAGAATCAGAGCACCAAGGAGTCAAGACAACAGAAATTAGAATCAAGGAGGCTCATCAAAGGCGTAAGAGATTGAAGATGCTTCTGAAAAAGCAAATGTGTGCTATAAGATTGTGGCTGGATTTGATTGGAGTGTCATGGAAATGAAAAATTCAAGCAAACATGGCTCTCATGACATTCTCAGATCTGAGGTAACAAATGATAAACTTGTTCTAAATCATGTTTTGCAAAATTATGAACGCTAAAGAAACATTATGAATGATTACTTGTTAAATAGATATACAAATTTTTAAAGATCTTCCTACCGAACAAAAGGAGGTTTAACAATTTTAGAAGTCAAATGCTTAAATATAAAGAATCTGAAGCTCTTTTTTATTATGCTGAGTAAAATTGCTATTGCTTAAAAGGAATGTAAGTCACATAAGAGTATCTAGCTGGTTTACTAGGACTGAACTGAAAAGGTTAAGGAAGAAAATGGAGGGATTTGAGTGTAAAAGAGCAAAGTTTCGAAAATCAACAAAAGACTTAATCATTGTTAACAAGTCATAAACTAACAAATTCAAAAAGGGTTTTGGTTATAATGGCTGCCCTGCACACTCATCCTTTGATTCTAAATAGACCAACACCCTTAGATTTATCTTATTCAGGTCTACAAGAATCAAAAGCACCTGAGTAAATGATATGTGTCCCTAGGGGATTTCAAGTTAATTGCCTACCACAGGTTGTGATAAAGATCAGATAATTCTAAGGAGAATACTAATGACCTTTTAAAACAACAACAATAGACTGAGTCCTAGCTCTGTACAGTCTCCACTTAAGTAGACAAAGATTGTAAGAGAAAAGTTTTTCTGTCCATTCTAATCAATTAGGGAAGAAAGAACCTAAGAAAGCAAGAGAAAAATTATGATGTTCCAATCTTAGAAGATTAAGGTGTCAAATGAAATGAGATGATGTTGAGTCTATATCCCTAAGGTTGAAAAGAAAACTGTTATACCTACTGCTACTAAGAAAGAGTTTGTTAAACCTGAAACACCAGTTAGAAGGTCAGTTAGGTATGCAGAAATGTACAGGTCACAAAGACCTAGAGGAAACCAAAGAAATTGGAATGGTCAGAAATCCAATCAGTTAGGATATAACTTTGTTTTTAATAACAAGGCAAGTTTTAGTTCTGTGGAAGTAAGATCACATTCAATACAGTTGTCCTAATGTTCACAAACATATGGTTCCAAGAGCAGTCTTAATGAAGACTGGCCTAAAAACTGTTAATAATGCAAGGCCTGTTAATACTGTTAGGTCTGGTTAAACCCTGCCCAGAGCACTTAGTACTAGCTTAAGGGATTTTAATATAGTTAAGGGCCTTCTTATACTGCTCAGACCCAAAATCAAACAGGTTCATTGTGCTAGACCAAGGACACATTTACAAAATCAAGGCACAATCAACTGTTCACGAGGCTAGTTTACAGAGAACTGCTATAAACAAAAAGGTCCTCATAAAACAAAATATTAATAACTGGTAACCAAACTTTTAATACGGGTAGCAAAATGTTTAATACTGTCAGGGCAAGGGGATTTAATGTTGTTAAGCCCTCAGCATGTTGGGGTATGGAAACCCATCAAACCAATGGTGCATCCTGGTTTTCAACAAAATTATAATTACTTTATGCACGAGCAGATCTAAGTCCAGTAAGGCTTGGGGTCACCAAAGATAACTCACTTCATAAGTTTTTGTGTGCAGAGTAATTCAAGCTAAAAGAAAAAGGATTTTTTATAGTGGATGCTCAAGCACATGTCTGGAAACATAGCCCATCTTTCAGTAATTCAAAGACTTTGATGGGATGTTATGTTACTTTTGTGAGGAGCAAATAGAGGGCATTAATTACTGGCAAAGTTACAATTAAAACGATAAACTTGATTTTTGATGATGTAAACTTAGTCAAAGAGTAAGTATCAACCTCTTAGTATCTCAGAGATGTGTGACAAAAAGACTATGTTCTTTTTAACTGACTCAAGAATGTCTTGTCCATCTCCTAATTTTAAGTTCCTATGAAAATCAATACTTCTTAAAATTCCTAGACAGGTATTAAACAATACAGTTTTTTGATATTAAAAACATAGTTCCTAAAGATGGTTTAACTTGTCTATTGCAAGGCTACATCTGAGGTTATCAATGCTCGCAATAGAAGTCTTGGTCCATGTCCAATTTTAAGAATATTAATAAACTTGTCAAAGAAAATCTTGAAGAGATTTTCCTTATAAAAATGATCTTAAGAATGACCAAACTTTGTTGCCTGTCTTAAAAGGCAAGCAACCCAAGAGCCACTTGAAGACCAAGGGCCTTAGTCCCATTACTAAGCCATTTTGTTATGCTGGGCACATAGATCTCTTTGGTCCAACTTTTGTTAGTGATACTAAGTGCCTAAAAAAAACACTGCTTGGGTAGTTACTGATGAATTATAGTAATTTTCATGGGTTTTCTTTTAAGAAACTAAGGGATAAACAAGTGAAGAATTTTTTCCCCCTTAAAAAACTTTATCAAAGTGGGTAAAAACCTAGTGGATAAGAACGTTAAAACAATCAGAAGTGATAATAGGACAGAGTTTAAAAACAAAGTGATGGATGATTTCTGTAGGGAGAAAGGTATTAAAAGAGAATATAGTGTAGCTAGGACTCCTCAGCAAAATGGTGTAGCTGAAAGGAAGAATAGGACACTCATTGAGGCTGCTAGAACAATGTTAGCTGACATCCTAAAGTTACCAATAACATTTTGGCAGAAAAAGCTGTTTCTACTGCTTGCTAATGTACGTGAATAGGGTCTTAATATTCAACCCTCATAACAAGACTCCATATTAACATATCTATAAGGTATTAAACCAGCTATAGGGCCCCCCCCCCCCCCCCCCCTTCCCCCCCGATGAAACCTTGGATGATCATGGTTACTAATTCTCAATACCTTAGATAAGTTGGTCAAGTTTGATTGAAAATGAAGTGATTGTTTCTTTGTTGGATATTCCTTAAGTAGCAAAGCTTTTTAGGGTATACAACATTATAAACCATAAAAGTTCATGGAAAACTTGCATTTTGGTGTCTTAGAGAAAAAGCCCTATATAGAGAGGAAATGGTCCCAAAGTGGCTGTTTGATCTTGATTCTTCTGACCCAATCAATGAATTATGACCAGTGGTTTGCAGGACTTTTTCTAATGATTTTGCAGGTAAACAAGGAGTTTCGAGAGTCCTAGCACATCTTCTTAACCGAAGATCAAGATTGATTGGCAATTCCATATTTGGAAGGATGCTTCATATTTTTGGTAATGCTTCACCAAATATGTGTGATGGATGGCCTCATATAGAAGATAAAGATGAGTTACATGATTGAAATGATGCTACAGAAGAGTCTCATGATGGTAGCAATCTTAAGGATAATGGTACTGCTGATCAACAAGTTAATACTCAGCCAGTAACGAAGTTAATACTGGTAGTAGAGAATTAGTACTGCTTCAACCCTGCCGTTAAACTTTAGCTACTCCTTAAGACTTGGTAGTCCAAGTTCAGGCATATGAATGACTCACAAATGGAGGCCCAAGAAATTGAATTAGGGAACATTCCTCAATCATATAAGTCCCTACAACTCCCTCACACAATAATTCACAAATATCACCCAAGTTGATGCATGTGGATTGGTGGATGATGCAGTCACTATTCAGACAAGGAAGGTGTATGAAAACATCTTAACACTTGAAAAAGGATTTATTAGTGCTAACATGAATGGAAGTCTCATCAGGATCTCATACATGTCTTTTTGTTCGATGAGGGTGTGGAGTGGGGGGGGGGGGGGGGAGGGGTTTATTGGGTGGGTGTGGGGGGGTGGGGGGGGTGTGGAATAAAATAAAAAAAATTAAAAAAAAAAAAAAAAAATAAATTGTTGGGGGGGGGGGGGGGGGTGGTCACTCTCCAGGAAGAACCAAAAAGAATTTCTCAAGCTCTTAGAGATCCAGCAATTGGTAGAAGCCAATGCAAGAGGAAACTTTCTTCAGTCCAAAACTGCAAGAAGTCTGGATTCTGTGAGATTTACCTAAAGGTCATAGAGCAATTGGTACAAAGTGGGTCTACAGAAACAAGAAAGATGAAAGGGGGATTGTCATCAGAAATAAAGCAAGACTTGTTACTCAAGAACATACACAAGAAGAAGGCATAGACTATGATGAAGTCTTTGCACCTGTGGCTAGAATAGAGGCAATAAGAATATTCTGGCTTTATGCTTCTTTATAGAGGGTTAATAATGGTCAACCAAATGTATGGTCAAAAGTGCCTTCCTGTATGGTCAGAGAAGAGTAAGGTATATCTATGTCCAACCTCCAGTAGTGAAGATCCTGACCATCCTGATAAAGTCTGAAAAGTAGTGAAAAGCACTATAAGTCCTCCATCAAGCACCAGTGCTTTTGTAATGACACTTTGGTCTACTTATCTTTTGATCAAATGGATTTCAAAGATGAAAGATGACCAACGTACCTGTTCATCAAAATGACATAATGTGGACATATCTTGCTTGTTGCAAATCTATATGGATGACATTATCTATTGAACTAACAAAGAAGTAATTATGTGATGAGTTTGAGAAGCTAATGAAAGAAAAGATTCAAATGATTCTATAGGAGAACTCACCTCTTTTTGGGGATTCAAGTCCAACCAAAAACATAAATGCATTTTTAACAGTCAAGATAAATAAGATGTACAAGAGATTTTGAAAAAAGTTCAAACTACCAAGATGTGAAGTCTGCCTCTACTCCAATATATTTTGGAAAAGCCGCTTGGTTTTCAAGAGGAGATGCTGCTATATGCAGATGTGATGAAATACCTTTAATAGATGCTATGATTAGCACTTGATGTACTTTACAACATCCAGGCCCGAGATACATGTTTTTAGCATGTATGTTCATGTTTCACGGTTTCAGTTTCTCCAAAGTCCTTCCCATCTCTTACTGTTAAGAGAGATCTTTAATACCTTAAAGGAAAACCATCATTAGGTCTTTGATTCTAAGGATTCTCCATTGGAATATTTTGCTTACACTGATAGGACTATGCTGAGCTACACAAGATAGGAATCAACAACTAGAAGGTTGTTAGTTTTTGGAATTAGCCCTGATCTCTTGGCAAAGGTCAAGAAATAAAACTGTATTGCCAACTTCTTACAACTGAAGCTGGAATATTGGCGTGCTTGCAAGTTGATGTAGACAGAACTCTGGATCCAAAAACCACTGCTAGATTAATGATGTTACTACTTTCATAGATACTGTTATTTACTTGACAATACTATACTAGATCTGGCATAATTGGAAAGATACCTGTTCAAACATTACTAAAACAAAACATATAGAGATTAGGCATCATTTTAATAAGAGATTGCAATGGCTAAAAAGTTTAATTCAAAAGGCTAAAATTGACACTTCAACATAAATGTACATATCTTCTTACAAAAGTTTATTTGATGCAGGTAGTAATTCAGTACTTGGTCCTCAATTATTAGAATGCTCAATCCCTAATGGCCAATTTCACTTGCCATGTTTTTTGTGTAAAGTTTGTTAAATGTTAGTACTGTTAAGTCTTTGTGAAAGTTAACTGCAGTTATGCATTAGTAACGTTTTGCAATTATTAATTAAAACTGTTGTGTTTAAACTGTTACTTGATAGTTAGTACTGGCCTAGTTCTCTTTTGTGTCTCATTGTTAATCCTGTTTAGTATCACATTTTAAATACTGCAAGACAAGAAAAATTGTAGATTTTTTGTATATTCTTGGTTCTTGTGCAAACTACTTTGAGGATACGCAATGAAGTTGAGAAATTGGTTACTCAATAGGTTACATAATTTTGAGTGGAGGAAATTTGTTTGATCCTCAAAGTGTTGGTTTTCCACAACCACACAACAAAGTCATCAGTTCACCACATGTCTCATAGACAATAAGAATAGACAGTCCAAGCATACGGCTTCCTGGTAAAGACTATTCCTGCAAATCCGTTGATAGATGATAGTTAACCTACTCAAACATATATGGTCAACTAAATGCACCTGTTTTTTAACAATGAACATGTCTAGTCCAAAGTCAAACGGCTCTGGTAAAGACTAATCAATATCCGTATAATGGCTGGAGTTTGCCAATAACTATACTTTGTGTGCATTGTGAGCCAAAAAGAAATAAAGAGAATTGGTGAGCTTAAAAACAGAAAATAGAGTTGTTTGAAAAATAGACAGAGGCAAAGTGAGGCCAAAAGAATTATGAGAGATAAAATGTGAGCTTAAAAACAGAAAGAGAGATTGTGTGAAGTTTATTTTTTAGGTAATACAAACTTTGATTTGTACTGAACTGCTTTTGGTGGAGAAGTTAATACTGCTAGGCTTATATGTTAGAATGCTATAAACCAATTTTAGTACTGCTAGGCTGAACGTTTGTACGTTTTGGTTCTAATAGATTTTTCATTAATTAATGAGAGCCTTTTTGAGATATTCTTCTGCCAAATTCCTATGATATAGGGTTTGACCAATTGACATTCCGTGAACTATCTAAATATACGTTTGATTTAATCACGTATAACTCAATTTCTTTAAAAGACGGTCAAACCATATCTCTACGTTTTTTTCTCTAAATTAAAATTCAATTAACTTTTCTCAAGCTTTCATAGATTCATCCACGATCATATCCCACTCATAACTCACACTTCAGTTTATGGCAAACTTGGAATTTTTGTGACAAGCACAACATGTCGCATTCTTAGAAAAATCTACATAGGAAGTTCAGGGTTTCATCAAATCATCGATTTCCTAAATCGAAGTCACATTGCTATGCACTGACAAAGAAGGCCAGATGTTTTAGTTCTCATATAACAGAAAAAAATTTGGAGGTCTTTGCTAAAGGTTGTCCACCACTCTGAAAATGGAGAAACAATATTAACTGCAGCTACTATTGATGTCACTCATTGACTATAACTGCAGTGTATCTTTAATGACGACATCGTCAAGTTGGGATGATCAAGATGGTATTTCTTCTATTCTAACTCGGAGATCTTTGAGCAATTGGCTGCTTATGGGATATCACACAGACTCAGATAATTTAAACTTTTAAAAGGGTGCTTTTTCCACCCAATGGGGAGGTTTCTTATCCACAATATACTCTCATTGGCTTAGCCCAAAAGAAGACTGCTTGGGAGCAGTTTTAGTAGTAATATTAGTAGCTTCCCTTATATGTTTAGCTACCAATAGGAAGTATAATTTCTCTAGGATGATTTTTGAGCGTATGGTGTCCAATATCTCTAGTCCCCATAAGTTTTTGATGTACCATAGGTTCATTCAACTATGTCTAGATATGCAGAGAAACCAGCTTCAACAATACACAATATCATATCCTGTACCTATAACAACCCAAGAATTTTCATCAAACGCAAAACTTATTTTACTATTATCACAATTGTACGGGGAAATTTTTCGCTTTATTACATTACTTGTATTGACAATATCTCAATATATTATATAATGACAATCCTGTCTTCATATATGTCAAGCAAACATCACAATATGTCAATTCAATATCATCATATCCTTATTACAAAGTACATTATTCCTATAATGTACCATTCGCAACATTATATCTAAACGGGCTTTAAACCGTTATCATATACCTCTAAACCCTAATTCCATGAAAGATTAATATCTAAAGTGATTGTACAAACTATTAAAGCTCATGTACAAGTATCATAACATCTCATATGAATATACATTCTATCCAAAGAAAGGTACAAGTCCTTAAAAGCTCAAGATACAAGTCATGTAATGCATGATCCTCAAAAATTAGCCATATTTATACCTCCATTTTCATTCTCACATCTCATCACTATCACTTGTGAGCAAGCTAACTATACTCATTTTACAATAGGTAAAACCCCGAAATATTCTATTCGTAAGCTTTCAAACATCTTTTTTTACACTCAAAACCTTAAACCCTAATTCAAAACCCAAACCCTAAAACCAATCTAGATTCTAAACCATGACCCCTGTTTCTTTGGCTTTTATCCATTGTAAACCCAAAGACCAACACTCAATAAGTTTTTAATAACCTTATTTTAACAAATCATATAAATCCTGATTCGAAACATTATTTCATCATTACTTTCATCATTTGTACTTCACTATGTACGTAAAACATATCCTAGAAACGCCTAAATGTACCTAATTGTTCACTTAAGAACCCGTTACCTTGTTTTAAACCATTCTAATCCCAAATAACCAACCAAGGGCCATTGTAAACTCATAAAATAAGTTTACAAATCATCATCTATCATTTACTTGGCAATGTGCAAGAAATCAAAGCTTAGAAAACCTTAACGAATCCAGAAAACCCTAATTATGCCCTAATTGTGATTTTGACCCGTTTTCTCAATTTCAACCCATTTTAACAAACTTAAAACAACGACCAAACTTCATTAATAATACTTTATAATAAGCCCTGAGGATTTGTAATTCCATACTTCATTGATAATACTTTATTTAAGCCCTAGGATCTGTATTCCATCATTCCTAATCAAAAGTATACAAAATATAAACCAAGAAAGTCAAGAAAACCCTAAACGTGCCCTAATCAAACCCGTGACCTCATCTCTTTAATTCGAATCCGTTTTAACCCAAACCAATTGCTAATCTTTGCTAATCTTTCCTATATCAGACCTTGGCTACATATATTAACTATCCTTAAACATTTATACACGAAATAAAGACTTGAAAACTTATGAAACCCTAGTCGAACCCCAAAACAGCTCGCACCCTTTCACCATCAATTTTGAACCATTTCAAACCATTCCAAGTGCAAATAACTTCCATAAAACCCTTCTAGAAACCTTTAAGCAGCTTACCCACCTGCTCTTACCTTTCCATGGCCAAAATTGAAGACAAATGATGGCCTTGTTGTGCATCTTCTAGCCGTGACACCCAAACACCCCAAAAACACTTCCACCACTTCAATCTACTATCATAGACCCTAATACTCACACCATAGCTTCAAAACATCACATACTAGACCCTACACATGTCCATGAACAGATCCTAAGTGTTCCTTAACTCCTTTGCCTTCAAACTACTAAAAATAGGAACCTAAATCATTCATTTTTCTTCATCCCCCACTTCCTCCTCTATAACCCTTCATAGAAGCAATCCTTTTCTCTAATAGTTACTAAGTGATCTTATAAAGTCTTAAGTACAGAAAGGAAGCAAAAGAAAAAAAGAAACGAAGCCCGAGAGTCGTTATTCTAGGCGTATGAAGCCAAAAGTCCCGATTCTGACCCGTTTCCAAGCTTTAAGCTCAAACCAGGTTCTCTAAGCTTAGGTTCTGATTTCATAATGTCAGAATGTTCATATGATCTTGCTAAAATCATAATATAAAGCTTTGAACTCAAAAACCTAAGTGTTATGCCTTTTTGATCCAAAACCGTACACCCGAAATCCTAATTTCATGTTTTTACTTAAACTATGAGCTAAACTTGTAAACTATTGTTATAAACTATGCTAATAAGCTTATATAATGTTAAAATAAGTGCTTTGATAAGTCATGAAAGAATTTAATCTTAAAACCCGCGCGTTTTCATTTTAAAACCCTAATTTGACCCGTTTTACTTCCTAGCTTAACGAATCGTTAAATTAAACTTGTGTTATGTTAAAACTTCATATTTTAGTTTATTATAACTTATAAATGTCTATTGAAATGTTAAAATAAGCTTGCATGGCAATTTGGACATGTTTTGTAATTATAATCCATGCAAGGGGTATATATCGTAAATTTCAGAAACTTATAACTAAAAGGACTAAAAGTGTCATTTTATCAAAGTTATAACTATAGGGGTCTATTATGTCACTTTTCAAAGTCCAAGGTTTACTTGGTATATCTTTCAAAGTTGAAGGACCAAAGTCGTAAAAATGCAAACCCTAGGGGTCTACTTGCAATTTTCCAAACCCCAGGGTCTAAAATGTAACATTTTGAAAAAGTATAAAAACACATTCAAAACATTACCAGACATAACTTTAATTAACGCTTGACGTGCTTAACATTTCCAGATATTGAATAAAACGCTTAAAACCGATCATCCGGAAGCTATATTGTACCACAATACTAGGGAGCTTCATATTAAGAGGTTTCATCTTGGTATTACGTTCTGACTGAGTTGTTGGGTTTACGATTTAAAGTGCCCTAGCTCCTCAAACGTTTACTGAATGACTTCTGAATTATGATGGCCCGAACGGTGATACAATAATTCCAAACTCTTCAATCAAACTCATAACTCTTAAACCAAAGTTCTAAAGTACAATCTTCCTAAGACTTGACATATTCTACTCAGGTTGTGTGATGTGGCTATTTACTACCTAAGAAGCGAATTCATTCTCTATCTTCTTCCTCAACTACGTTATTTAATTCATCTCAGAATCAAACTTGTAATTTGGTATCACCATCTTCCTTAGTTTATACTTCTACCCCTCCTTAGGTATTTGAAATAGGAAAATGTTCAGATAAGATGTATCTAAAGCATCATGAGGAACAAATCGAAGATATTTTGAATTACTTAGAAGAACTCTCTTTTCACCGCATTGAGAAAATGGAAGAAGGTCGTATTAATGGTAACGAACTAAAGACTGAAGTCAAGGAAATCCGTACTCAGATTATCAACAACTTCAAAGAATAAGGTTAGGTCAAAAGATAAGATTGCCTTTGCTCACTAAATAATTTCTGATCTGAATGGATCATGTGAAAACCCATGATTATCACCAAACAAATTGAGTAGATCTTTTAGGATGTCATCTAGCCCAGCTCAAATCATCAACTCTTAAAACTAGTGATAGCTATATACTAAGCTCGTGATGTGTGTAATATAATAAAACGCTTGTCAAATCTTGACTATGTATAGTAAGAAGGCAAGTTATTTATAAAGGCAATCCCGTTTCATACCTTATTGTTTCCAACTTATCTCTCTCTTCCATCATCATCTTTATCATTTATATCATTATCTCTGTCTTCATGAATCATACCATAACTTCTTAGTGCTTAAAATCCAAAAATAAGGATTTTCTAAGCATTTTAAGCTCACTTTTTCTTTTAACAGTATTACCTTTCATAAAAATTGTGATGTCATTCTTAATATACTTGTTCTCATTATGTGATAGAATGGCCTCCCAAAAGGGACGTCAAAATCTCGAAACAACACGCCATAACTTGATGCATCGACAAAATTGACTGCTGATTTTACTGCAGCCTGGAAACTCAGACTGCTGCCATGGGTAAGTGCTAGTACATTCTTACTAGAGGAACTCCTGAGTGAAACGGGAAACTACAAAGAGTTTATCAGCTGTCAACCTTTCTGCTTTAATGGTACGGAAGGAGCAGTAGGCCTTATTCGCTGGTTTGAACGAACCAAATCAGTATTCTCTCGAAGCAGATGTGCTGAGGAAAATAAAGTAACATTTGCTACTGGTACTTTAACTGACGATGGCCCTTGTTCATGTGGAATGCATATGCCTAACCTATGGGAATAGAGCAAGCTAATCGAACCACCTGAAACTAGTTTAAAAGGCTTTGACAAAATAAGTATTGTCCCCGAACTGAGATCAGAAAATTGAAGAGGAACTTTACAATCTGAGTGTAAAGAGAAATGATCTTAAACCCTATGTTAGAAGATTCCAAGAATTAACCACCTTGTGTCCAAACATGGTGCCAAACAATGAGAAACTCTTGGAAGCTTTTATCGGAGGTCTACCTCGAAGCATTGAAGGAAACGTTACAATTATTTCTTTTAATTTTTACCCAAATTGCTCGAAACCTCAACTTTGGAGGAAGCCATCAACATATCAAGATTAATGGATCAGATAATAAAACGCGATTTTGTGCAAGAAACCAATGATCATAAACGAAAATTAGAAAATAAGAGAAACACCATTGACAACAACAACAACTGCTCCAAATATCACAACAACAATAACCACTTCAATAATCACAAAAATAACAACTACCAAAATAAACTCCACAACAGATTCAACCGTACGATTAATTTACCCACAGCAGAATAGAAGACAAGAAAACTTCAATAGTTAATACTGCCGCAATGGGTATATGGGATTCTTCTTGTGAAAAGATGTAGACTACATCACACAGGGACTTGCGTGTCTTAGTGCAGGTTTGCAACAAGATAGGCCACCGGACCAAGTACTGCAAAAACAAAAGATCAACCGCTGAAAACAACTCTTGAGGATATTCAAGTTCATCAGAATCTTCTTCAATCTGAAAACCCCGATCATCAAGCTTCAATCCTTGTTGTTTATTATTCTAGAATCCTACTATATACGTAACATAAGTATCAGCTCTTTTGGAGTTTCGTATGTAAAGTTATCCATGAAATAATAAAGTGATGATTCCATTACATCTTGTTATCTAATGATATCAAAATCTATCATCATTTGTCAAATTCCATTAATTCTATTTATTCGAATTATGAATTACTCTCTCTACCTTTGCAACATAAAATTTTCATCCTAATTATATGGCATTATACAATCAAATCATCTCAAATATTATGTAATCATTTATTACCCATATCATGTTTTTATGCTTAGGTAAGACGATTTATGATCATCTTATTGAAATGAATTAGAATGCTTCTTCATTTGAATAAGGAAATTATAAATCCCTGAACTATGAATTTATAAATTCTCAGTTACAAGGAGTTGGACGCTTCTTTTTGTAAGTGACTAATTTTATAATAAGTAAGGCCTTAAGTATATAAAAATATGCACAAACAAAGTTTCTTTTAACGTTTGTACAACTAATATCTTAATCATTTCCTTATTACCTCCCATTACTACTTCATTCTTCTATTCATTTCAAAATCATTATCTTTACGTGATTAGCAATCCACTTACAAATCGCAATCTTTCCTTGGTCATCATTCATTCCGTGATCTCCGTATTCTAAAAATTTCCTATATTCTGCAACATCAATTAACAAGGAAACACACAAGAATCGATGCAATGTCAAATGATTTCAATACCACTGGGTATGAAAATTTTGACAAAGACTTGTGATAGCATGCTTATTCGATGTTGACTTTTAAAGGTTAATGAATAACGATTTTTCTTTACGATCAGAGTGGCGCAACAGAAGCATGGTAGGCCCATAACCCACAGGTTTCGTAAATCGAAGTATTTCATCACCTATATTCTATCAGGATCTGGAGAAATTCTATTTTTATCTTCAATGGTATGGTCTTAGAAATAGTAAAAGTGTGATAGGAGGTAATTATAATTATGGTGTTCAAAAATAATTATAAAGCATCACATCAATGTGAACTTGTAGAACCTTTATTAGCCTAACATAAATCAAATTCATACCCGTAACCTACATCTATTCACTATAACTTTTAACTAAATCTCAGGACGAGATTTCTGTAAGGGGTGGAGACTATAACAACCCAAGAATTTTCATCAAATGCAAAACCTATTTTACTATTATCACAATTGTAACGAGGAATTTTTTTTTGCTTGCATTAACTCTCAATCTTTTATATCAGTATGTCATATAACCTAATGTTACGAGCATCACGCAACATATCTATGACCATCCTATCTTTCATATATGTCAGAAAAACCATCATACATCAAGTCAATATTCATCATATCCCTTTATAGGTACCATTATTTCCAATATAATGTACTATTCGACAAAAATTATATCTAAACGGCTTTAAACGTTATCGTGTACCTCTTAAACACCTAATTCATTAAAGTTTAAATTAATAAAAAAAGTGGAATGTACAAGCTACTTAAAGCATAATGTACCAAGTATCATGATCTTCATATTGATTATCCATTCTATCCAAAGATAGTACAAGGTCCTTAAAAGATTCAATATACAAGTCATTAAGCACTGATCTCTAAAATAGCCATTTTCCTCGTTTTCATTCCATTTCTTTCACCATAACTTGTGTACAAGTACTATATCAATATTTAAATTCTTCAATGTGTAACACTTATTATATTATATTCATAAGCTTTTACACACTTATCTACACTCAAAACCCTAATTCAAAAGTCAGAAACCCTAACCGAGCTATAATACTACACAATGACCAGTTTCTTCATTTAATCCACTTTTAAACCTTAAAAAACAATCAAATAAGTTGTACTAAATTTCTTGACTATCATATCAATCCTAACTCAATCATTATTTAATCATTTACGTCAGCATCTTATTTCATTTGTACGTAAAATCCGAGAAACCCTAAATGTACCTAATTGTGCACTAAATATAACTTTGACCCGTTTACTCATTTTTTGACCATCTCATTCTCAAGTAGGCAACCAAGAGTCATTGTAAACCTATAAAATGAGTTTACAACACTTATCAATCAATTATCCATTCCTTGATTCAATACATATGTACGAGAATTTACAAGCTAGAAATCCTAAAAGCCTTATATGAACACTCTAATTCCAAGATACGGCTTATTCCTTTCACAATTCAACCCAGTCTTTACTAAATACCAACGATCAAAAACTTCATTGATAATACTTTATTTAAGCACTAGGATCTGTTTTCCATCATCCTAATCAAATAGTATACAAATATAAACCAAGGAGTGTCAGAAAACCCTAACACGTGCCCTAATCAAACCGTGATATTTCTTAAATTCTAATCCGTTTTAACCCAAACAATTGCTAATCTTTGCGAATCTTCTATATCAGACCTTGGCTACATATATCAAACTATCCCACGTTAAGATTGGGATAAGGATGTCAGCTTTAATTTTGGTATTTATTTTACATCTACCTATCAGGGTGAGATTTATAAAACCTCGCCTTTACTTACTTAATGTTTTATAAATTTTGGGGGAGATACATGCTTATTACAAACACTTTTACATATTCATTTATCTTAGAACGATGTGATTACTTTTCAAGGACTTATTGAGTTCATAACCTCACTTTTAATCTCTTAAATGCTTTCATAAACCCATAAGGGGGATACATGCTATAAATAACGAATACAAGTGTTTTACCAGACTATATACTAATATGATACATCATTACAATCAATGCCTAAGTTATAAATCCTATTAGTCGTTAAATTTGACTTCAAGTCGTTAAATTTGACTTCAAGTCGTTAAATTGACTATGGATGTTAATATGTTAGTATTATAAATTCTACTAGTCGTTAAATTTGACTTCAAGTCGTTAAATTTGACTTCGAGTCGTTAAATTGACTTTTGATATTAATATGAGCTCTTCGAGTCGTTAAATTAACTTTGGATAATAATGTGTTGATACGAGACAAGACCAAACAGACTAAACAAGGCAACAACGGGATAATACATTGTAACTATGATTCGGGTATATAATAACATGACCCAAGAACATAACCATACCATTTTCATAATAATTGTGTTGTACAATTATTATACTATGACTTGTATTCAAACTGTTTATCAAACCTATGAATTTCACTCAACTATTATGTTGAATTTTTAGCATGTTTATCTCAGGTAATTGAGCAAGTTGTGGCACGGAGTGGCATGGGCTCAAAGATGGCTGAACTGTTATCATTCAAATATAATGTTTTAGATTTTGGGACCTGCATTTTGTAAAATCTCTTATTATAATGAATGATAACTAAATTTTTCCAACAACGTTTCTTTTAAAGTTGTTTTCTATGATTATGGTTGTTATATCCATGAAGTAATACCCCAGATTAGCTTTCGCTGCTATATTGTAAAAATGGGAGTGTTACACAATGGGTAATAGCATGTATTAGATAATAGCATGCACCTAAGTTCAAAATTTGAATTTACTCATTTTCCCTCATTATCTAGAAGCTTCTAGAAGCCTTAATGGGCCTTAATGGGCCGGCCACTATTAGGCCCGTAATGGGCTTGTCCGTTTGCTTGGCTCGATCCTATAAAAAAATTCCATATGTTTAAGAGTACCAAGACATCGAGAGAAGTTGATGATTTGTGGTTACGAGTAACTTGCTTTGATGATTATATGTTTGCTTATGGTAGATAAGGATGTCGAGATCTCTGTGTGTTGAAGCATACGTATAATTGAGACGTCAAAAGGAGTTGATGAATGTTTGTGTTGATGATTTATGTATACGAGTAACTTACGTACTTTACGTAATGTTTTAAAGCTTACATGTTTGTCATCACCCAAACACAAAGAGATTGTATAGATTAAATATCGTAATATTTATACTAATAATCTCTCCCTTTTTGATGATGACCAAATATGTAAACTGTAACTCATAGTAAAATTCAAAAGTTACTCGCTTACACTTCTTATCCCTCTTTTGTTGAAACAAAAAGGTGCATGCTCCGAGTTCTCTACTTTTATCTTCCCTTTGTACGATACATTCCTATCTTCCCAAAAAGTTGAGCTTACATCATCCCAGTGAAGCCTTCTATCACTACGGTTTAAATAACTCCACTCTATGTACCCAAATACCTCTGCTCTCCCTCAAGCTCGTTGCATCCCCATGATTATTACATCCCTTGTGTATTGACTCTAGCGGATCCATGGATCAAATTTGTTACAAAAGCTTAACATACACCAAGGGTTAGTTTTATGCAACAGAATATATAAAAGAATAGGAGCAACATTATAGGGGTGGAATACACATAGCAAGAAATGTGTAGATGCATTAACACTTTCAAATGTAATAACTTTGAGAAACATTAACGGTCTTGAAACTCTTCTTCGCCCTACTCCACTCCCCGAGTACCCAACTCGAGAGTTACTTCACTAGTCAACAAGCTCCCTTCTCGGCGGAGATAACCTTACAACGTCACTTACATTATTTTCTGACACTAAGCTAGATGTCGAGTTCTTTTTCAGGTACAACTAAACCCATTATGTTTTATGGCCCAATACAACAAACCTTGTGTTTTAAGGCCTAAGCACATAAACCGTGTCGCTTACATTATTTTCGATACTTAGCTAAATATCGAGTTCTAATCTAGCTATAACCAATATCTTACACTCAAGTGTATTTTCCAGACTAAAAGACTAACCTAATCAATCTTGTATTTTCAGGACTCAAATACTAACCTGATCTATCAACTAAACAAGTTTGGAAGACATGGACTCGATCTACGATAATATATATCATGAATGTAACAAATGTTATGAACACACTAACTAGACTACATAACTTCCTATCTTGATGACAACGAGATTTATTCTTTTGCACTTGAATGGATGGTTGATTAGATCACATTTAAACAGACTTAAAACAAGTTAAGTGATCAAAGAAAAGGGATTAGAAGAAGGATTTAGATCTGAGAAAAAACTATGCATAAGGTGTGTGAAAATAGTTGGAAATGAGCTACTATTTATAGGAGCTGAAAACTATTCGTCAAAAGGCGTAGGTCCCAGATCAATAAGGGACTGCCAGGCATAGATTAGGGACCGCCATACATAGATAAGGTACCGTCCTAATAGACGCTCCTGTTTTTGTCTTTTTGTGGTGAAATGTTTATTTCGTGAAGGTAGGACCTGTTTATGGCCACATTTGAATTTTGAAATAATTACCAAATAAAACATATCTTTATAATTCAAAAATAATTTGTCTAATTAATTTTTGAAAAAATGTTTTGTTACATTTATAAAAATATAAAGTTTAAGACAAAAATTTATTTCTTTGATCATCTAACAAGTTTAAAGTTTGCTTGTTCATCATACCTTTAGTGATTTACTACGGGTGCAAACTAATGTATGTGTTGATGCAGACTTGAGACATCGAGAGATGTTGATGCATGTATGCATTGATGATTTGTGGTTACGAGTAACTTATGAACTTTACATTATGTATAACAAGTTACATGTTTGTCGTCACCAAAACACAAAGAGACTGTATAGACTAAATATCGTAATATTTGAACTAACAATCTCCCTCTTTTTGATGATGAAAAAATATGTAAACTGTAACTCATAGTCAAATGTAAAAGTTACTAGTTTACAATCCTTCTCCCCCTCTTGTCAAAACAAAAAGGAATGTGCTCTGAGTTCTTTATTTCTACCATTGCTCCCCTAAGGCAGGTGCTCCGAGGTACACTTCCTCCTCCCCTTTGTACGATACCTTCCTATATCCCCAAAAAGGTAAGCTTGCATCATCCTAGTGAATTCTGCTATCACCTTGGTTTAAACAACTCCATGTTATGTACCTAAATACCTCTGAGCTGCCCCTCACTCATTTCATCCCCATGATTAATACATCCCTTGTATATTGACTCTAGATAATTCATGGATCGAATTTGTTACAAACTCTTAACCTACATCAAGGGTTAGTTTCATGTAGCAAAATATGTAACACCCCCAAATTGGGTCGCAGCGGAATAAGGGTCCGGGGCGTGTTACTTCTCAGATCAATAACACAAGATATATATAGAACGACCAAAAAGTCGTTTGAAAACGATACATTGGATTTAACAAAGTAATTGTTACATAAGCCCGAAGCTTAACTTGTTCACTTGATCAAAATACAAAGATTTTCCGCCCATAACAGATAACAAAATGAAATGCGACAAAATCTTTAATGCATGACATCCAAATCAAAACCACCAATGTATCCATCGCACCTCGTGCTTATTGATCCCCTGAAAAACATTGCTTTAAAATGTCAACAATAATGTTGGTGAATTCATAGGTTTGATAAATCATATATTGTAGGACCACAAGATTTCCCAAGTGTATGATAATGCAACAGATGCAGACATCATATAAATGTAATTACGTTGCTCTAAGCTCATGACACTGAAGCTTGACGTGTATGAATACCAAATTAATGGCCTACATTGCCCGTGGTGATGTTCTAACCCGCAACATCCTATATTCGACATGGTATACGTTCGTTTGTCCAGTGATAGCTAATCACCCGAACGGGGTTGTCAAACCCAATAGATCTATTAATAACATTCGCGCTCACAATCCCGCAATTGACAGTTCATGATAATGGGCTCAGATATGGGTTATCGCTACTTAGGCAACACGTAATCTAACATGGAACTTAACACTTGTGTCCAAATTTGTAAGCATATGCATGTTTTTCACCCCAAAAAAAAAAAACGTTATAAAACAAAAACATGTTAAAAACGTTGGGGTTTTGAACTCACCTTGAGTTTTGATAATCCAAATATCACAGATAACAGGTCACGCAAATCGTCAGATGCAACCTATTTAATTTAATGTGCGTATATCAGTTCTAATATTTAAGTACTCCTTCCGTGCATAAGTCTATTATAGCTATTCCATCCTAAATGTTTATGTGAAAAATATGTTTATAAAAATTAAAACGTTTATAAACATACTTTTGGTAAAATCGTCATAACTTTCACGTTTCTAATCCGTTTCTTGCGTTTCTTATGCCCATCTTTTCGTATTAAGACGGGTTATCGATATTTGACATTTTTATAATTTTGATCCCCTGATGAACAGTAACTTTTACTGTTCACACCAGACATGAGTTTTATTTACATCGTGTTTGTTGTCGTAAAACCCGTAAACGTCGTATTTTATTCGTTATAGCTCCGTTTTTAACGATTCTTTCGAACACGATCTCGTAATTGAAAGTTCTAAAATTTTATGAGGTTTACAAAAATATAACTTTCTGTCATGAATAGTGTTTTTTTTACTGTTCATGTTTATAAATTATTTTTTTATAAACTTTTAATTACCAAAAACCCGCGAAATTCATAACTTCTTCGTTATAATTAATCGAAAAAAAAATAACGATTTTATTCATTTGGAATCCTAAAAAATGTTGTTTTATTGATAAAATATCAATACTTACTATTTTGATATAATTTCTATAAAAGTTTATTTTATAAATCTAACGTTTAATTACGTATAACTCTGTTTTAAACGGAAACTTTTTCGTTATTAATCCGTTTGACAAGTTTTCTTACCTTTTCGGAATCGTCGTGAAATGTATTATCTTATAAAAACATATTATAAGTATACATATACACGAATTTTGGACAGAATGTTGGTGCTAGTTTGATAAGTCCATTTTCAACCTTTGTTTCCTTTATTTATCATTTTGTATTTCACCAAAAGTCTCATGTGTGCCTTATATTTTATATATGTCATATATCATATGTTTATTATGTCCATTGGCACATCATGGTCCCTTTTTGTTCCCCCAACATTACAAGTCCTTTATTTTACTTAATAAATCATAACTTTTATAATTAACCATAAATCACTAGTTTTTATATATATAGTTATTTTACATAAAAACCATGTGTGTACAAGTCTTCTCATCATTTATATTCTTATATTAATAACCATACAACATTAACATAAGTCCATAATTAACCTTAACTTGTCATATGTATTTCTTTAACTTGAAACATATTAAGAAATCATAAAAACCCTAATTAACCCATGATCATGTTTACACCAAAACAACATGATACAATATTTTATCATCATTTTTAACATGATATATGTAATAACACAACATGTATAAAAGTATACAAAATGACCATTACAAGTGAAAACTTCATTTTCATGAATAAAAACTTAAATGGTGATTCAACTAAAATAGATATAACATATGCATATCAATGAAAATTTACAAGAATATAAAGAGTTCTAGTAGACCTTAGGATGTGTGAGGATGATGATAAACAAATGCTAAACCCTTGTTTAGCCCTAGAATCCAAGCTTGCACTTAAGAAAACCCTTGTTTTCTTAATAAAAACCCTAGCTTCCTTTCACTTGATTAATACTTGGAAATGCTTAGCCAATGCTTGGAAATACCTTAGAATATCTTAGGATGGATGTGTATAGGTGTGTATGGGTTGTAGAAAAATTGCTATGGATTTGGTTGGGACTTGGTTTCAAGCCGTGGGCTTGTATGAGACCAAGAGAGGGTTTTTGTTTGATTTTTACTAAGTGTATAAGAGTTGTGTGATGTTATCTCAATGCATGCATGTATATATGATATAAGATTAGTCAAAGAGACATAAAAGAGGGTCTTAGGGGTTCCTTGGTCAAGGTCTTTGGTCAAATGTTGAAGAAATTTAATACATGTTCCCTAATAGTTGAGGTTATCCCATGAAAACTAGGAAATGTGTTCCTTTATGAGTTTTTCTTGTATACTTTGGTCTATATCCGGCCATAAAGAGTTATACAAGATATATTTATGTAATTTTTATGTATTGGGTATAAATGTGGGTATTTGTTGAAGCGTAGAAAAGTTTTGGTGGTTCCGGGAGTGCCTAAACGCATTTTATTGCGAAACGTAATCACTTTACGCAACCAATAAAAATAAAATGAACAAAGTTAATAATTATCCTCAAAATAATTACTTAACCCTTGCTTGATGTAAACATTTAATTGTTTGATGCCCGTTTACATTGAACGCTAATTTTTGGCGTACGCGATTTAACCTAACGATTACGATTTCAAGCAAACACGTACAATACAAAAGGTACATTGTGGATTTATCGATGTCGTCAATGACTTGAAAACACAGGGTGTTATAGACTTCCCCCGTTAAACGAGCCTTGTCCTCAAGGCTCACGATGCAGCACTTGACGACGGTGTGGTCTTGGTGAAGAGGTGTGGATATTTCTTCTTGAATTGGTCTTCACGTTCCCACGTGAACTCAGGACCTCTCTTGGAGTTCCATCGAACTTTGACTAATGGGATCCGACTTCGCTTCAACCGTTTAACTTCACGGCCCACTATTTCTAATGGTTCCTCAACAAAATGGAGCTTGTCATCAAGATGAAGTCCATCCAACGGAACGGCTAAAGGTTCGTCGGCATGACACTTTTTCAGGTTGGACACATGGAATGTATTATGAACTCTACTCAGCTCTTCAGGAAGTTCGAGCTTGTAAGCAACCTCTCCAACCTTTTCTAACACCTTGAAAGGTCCAACATACCTAGGGTTTAACTTCCCCCGTTTGCCAAAACGTACGACCCCTTTCCAAGGTGAAACTTTAAGCATAACTTTATCCCCGACTTGGAATTCCATTGGTTTACGTTTCAAGTCAGCGTAACTCTTCTGTCGATCACGAGCGGCTTGCATCCTTTGCTTGATCTGGATGATTTTCTCAGTGGTCTCTTGAATTAGTTCTGGACCGAGTATTTGAGCTTCTCCAACTTCAGTCCAACAAACAGGTGAACGACACTTTCGACCATAAAGTGCTTCGAATGGTGCGGCCTTGATGCTAGCGTGTGTGATTAGCTATTGTTATATGAGAACTCATAAATAATGGCAAATGGTTAATCCCAACCATTTCCCAAAGTCGGATCGCGCACATGCAAGCAGCATATCCTCGATATGTTTGTATGGTCCTCTCGCTTTGCCCGTCTGTTTGTGGATGGTACGCTGTACTCATATCCAAATTAGTACCCAAGGCGGTTTGAAGTGAACACTCCAGAAATTTGATGCGATTCTCAGTTCACGATGCAAATGATTGAGACGGGTATTCCATGCCTCGTGACCACCTCCTTTAGGTACAATCTTGCAAGTTTATCCAAAGGATCAGTCTTCTCTCTTATTGGGTGTAAAAATTGCAGATTTGTGAGAACGCGTCAACGATCACCCAAATTGTGTTCATAGCCTTGTGACCGTTTAGGAGCTTCGTGACAAAAAAATAATCCATAGTGATGTTGTCCCACTTCCTTCGGGTATCTTAGGTCCTTGACCAAACAATCCTGATGGCCCTTTGATGTTGGCTCTTGACCTTAGCACAGGTCAAAACTTGCTAACATAAGTGGCTATGTCGGCTTTCATGTTGGGCCACAAATATAGCTTCTTCATGTCTTGGTACATTTTGTCAGAAACCCGGATGAATAGAGTATTTTGATTTGTGGGATTCGTGCATGATCACAGTCGTAAAAATCTCCATAACAAGGGTAACTACGCTCAGCTCCTGCCGTGAGGCACAGGGTTCCATCCGCACGTGGTTCCAACTTTTGTTCTCTAATCGCTTCTGGAAATTTAGCATTTTCAATCAACATTCCCCCAACGTCTTCACTCTTAATGTTCTCTGGTTTTCGCGCTTCGGTCTGAGCATTTAAGATCTGTTTGGGAAGATCCAAGCTAATAGTCATGACTAAGGCTCAAACTCTTAACGGTGGTTCTCGTTCTTTCCTGCTCAAAGCATCAGCAACGACATTTGCTTTCCCCGGGTGATAACGAATATCGCAATCGTAATCACTTAGCAACTCTAACCATCGGCGTTGCCTCATGTTCAACTCTTTTTGATCTAAAATGTGTTGCAAACTCTTGTGATCGGTGAACACCGTACACTTAGTTCCATATAAATAATGTCTCCAGATCTTGAGAGCGAACACCACTGCTCCAAGTTCCAAATCATGAGTTGTATAGTTCTTCTCATGAATTTTTAACTGGCGTGGAGTGCTTATAAGAAATCACCTTTTTTCTCTTTGCATCAACACAGACCCCCCTCCACCCCCCCCAAACCCATACCCCACACATCCCCACCAGCGCCCAAACCTTTCTTTGAAGCGTCACAGTATGCGATGAAATCTTCGCTTCCTTCAGGTAATGCAAGGATTGGTGCACTGCATAACTTTTGCTTCAACAGTTGAAAAGCTGCTTCTTGTTTATCGCCCCACTCAAACTTGACCTTCTTTTGAGTAAGCTTAGTCATTGGTTTGGCGATCTTTGAAAACCCTTCAATGAATCTTCGGTAATACCCAGAAAGACCTAAAAATTGACGAATCTCCGTTGGTGACTTAGGAGATGTCCAATCTTTAATGGATTCAATCTTGGCTGGATCCACATGAATTCCTTCACTATGATCACTGTGACGAGGAAATGTACCCTTGGGAATCCAAAACTCTCACATTTGGAAAACTTGGCATACAACTCTCCTTCTTTAAGCAATTCTAAGATTTGCTTAAATGGTTGTTCTTTTATTGTTCTTTTCTTGTTCTTCGAATATATTCTGATATCGTCTAATAAAGACAATCACGAATTATCTGATAAGTTTGCTTACCCGAATTCATAAGGTCCATGAATACGGCAGGTGCCATTTTTTAACCAAAACGACAAATAACTTGAACATTCGTAATGGCCATAACGAGGTTCTGAAGGCTGTCTTCGGAATGTCTTTCTTCTCGAACCCTCAATTGGTGTGATAACCTGACCTTAAGGTCGATTTTCGAGCAGTAGATCACCTCGACCCTTGGAGCTGTTCAATTAAATCATCCAATTCTCTGGGAGAGGATAACGATTTCTTTCACCATTAGTTTATTCAATTCCCGGGGTAATCAATGCCACACCGGAATGACCCGTCTTTCTTCTTGACAAACAAGACCGGAGCTCCCCAGGGCGAGGAACTAGGTCTTATAAAGCCTTTGTCAGATAGCTCTTTCAGTTGCTCCGATAACTCTTTCATTTCGGAAGGCGCCAATCGATAAGGTGCCCGTGCTACAGGTGCAGCACCAGGTACCAAATCAATTTGAAACTCCACTTGTCGAGTCGGAGGAAGACCCGGCAAGTCTTCAGGAAATACTTCAGGAAAGTCTTGAACTATTGGTACGTCCTCCAGTCGCTTCTTCTCCGACTTGTCTTCAACCTCTTTTGTAGTAACATGTGCCAGAAAGATAGGAAACCCTTTTTCCATGTACTTTTGCATTTTAGTGCACGAAATGATGTTTAATCGTGTCACATTTCCCTGGGTACTTCCATCACCGTGTATGATTAAGGTTTTATTTTTCCAGGGGATGCGAACAATCTTCTCGGCACACACAATGACCGCTTGGTACTTCGCCAACCAATCCATACCACAATTATTATAGCATCAAAACTACCAAGTTCTACAGGCATTAAGTTTACGTTGAATTGGTGGTTTAGGAAGTTTAATGTGCAACCCTTAAGTATAGTGTTTAACCCAATTATCCTCCCGTCAGCTAGTTCGACATCATAATAGTGATCTAAGGTAGATGGTGTGATGTCAATTTGGGAGCTAAATGCAGTAGACACAAAACTTCGATCGGCACCCGTTATCAAAATAAAATATAAGCATAGCGGTTGTTTAGAAGGAACGTACCCGCAACGACATTGTCTGGGTTTGCCCCCGCATTTCCAACCACATACACCTTCGCTGGAGCCCTGTCATTCCCAGCTTGATTACCACGGTTGCCTTTGTTGTTCTTCATCCTTGGACATTCCTTCTTGAAGTGTCCCTGAACTCCGCACTCAAAACAAGTAGGTTTCTGACCCGATCCGGTGCCCTTCTGGTTGTTAAGGTTGTTGGCATTTCCCGTACCCCTACAGTCACGGGCGATGTGACCATATTTGTTGCATTTATAGCACTTTGGAGCACACGGACCGTCATGGTGGTAATTGCATTTTGAGCATAGGGGTCTAGATCCCCCATATTGTCTCTTATCACCCGATCCAGCAGTGTATGCCCTGCCGGTGTTCTGCCTCTTATTTTGTTGTTGTTGTTGATTCTGATTGTTTCGGGAAGTGTTTTCAAACTTCCTCTTGTTTTCAGCTTGTCTTTCCGCAATGGTACTAACTCTCTTGTCCATCAGTTCAGTGGCCATTTCAATAGCCTCTTGCATGGTTTTTGGCCTTGAAGCTACAATGTTTCCATGGATCATGTCGGGCAATCCACCGACATACCTTTCAATTTTGTCTGACTCCTCAGGGAACATCCTCACACACAGAAGTGCTAGTTCTTGAAAACGTTGGTTGTACTTGACCACATCAGTACCTATCACTTTCAAGTTCCACAATTCAGCCTCAAGCTTCTTCATTTCGTTTCGTGGACAATACTTGTCAGTCATCTTCTTCCTCAGATCGACCCAAGTCATTGAATATGCAACATCATGAGTAACAGTCATAACATGGGAATTCCACCATGTTAGAGCACCTGCTAAAAGAGTACAAGTAGAAAATTTGATCTGATTTTCCACCGAGCAGTTGCTTATGCGGAAAACAGTCTCCATCCTTTCAAACCATTGGGTTAACTCAACCACTCCCTCAGTGCCCTTGAAATACAGAGGTTTGCACTTCATGAAATCCTGGTAAGTGCACTCTCGAGCAACGCGTTCAGATCCCCTGACACCCGTTCCCGAAGTATGGCTGTCAACGCCATTCCTGGTTGCGTCACGTGCGGCCAAAGCGGCACTGACACCTTGGTCAATCATGCTTGGAGTTGGGCGGGCCATTGTGACGTAGATGGGCTTGGTGGTTGCTGTTGGGGTGGTGTTGTTGTGACTGGTTGTTTGACCTTGTAAGCTCGTTTTTTTGGGTGCCATTTTCTTTCAATCACTAAGAAAATACCAATACCCGTTAGATTTAATTAAATCATAACCTTGACTGAATATCCATGATAAATAAAGTGAGATCACATCATACAGTGAAATGTACAACTGAATTGTAATCAACAATGATATAACCAAATCGACATTCATTCATAAACAAATTCGATTATAGACGTGATCATAGTAACCATTTATATATAAAGGAAAACATACATGAAATGGTTCTGATACCAAATGGACATAATGTTTAGGTTAACATAATAAACATTACCAACTAAAGCCTTACTAGCCGGGATTAAACCCGTAATACTTAGTAGGCTATATACAACATGAACTAGCCATAACCAAATATCTGGATCTAAGATCGCTACCAGCCTCTCTGGCATAGCTCTGGCGTGTAGGACCCCCAGCGGGTCATGCTGTCCTTTGTAATGGGCGTAACCTGCCCCTGTAATGCCATCACCTGTCCCTGTAAAGCTGTCACCTGCCCCTGCAGTGTGGTGACCAGTCCCTGAAGTGGAATCATCTCTCTCTGTAGTGTCTGCATAACAGTCAATGTCTGAATAATCTGCTGCTGTCGAGTACGATCAGCAGCCCTCAACTCTCTCATCTCCTCACGCCTCCTGTGGTCTGTCTCTAGCAAATTGCGAACATTGCTTCTTCGTCTAACTACGATATACTAACTTGTAACTCATGTTGAATCTCTGACATCTGTGCATGAACTGTGGTGCGTAGTGACATAACCTCAAGATTACGAGCAAGATCACTCGCATCTATAGATCGTCCCCAAGCCTCTCTAGACATCCTAGCCTCAGTCTCCATCAAAAGTCGTGTATGTGCATGTACACGTCTGTCTCTAAACAGCATATTGACCCGACCGGCCAATAGCTGTCTCTGGCTCTGCTCATCATCTAACATCGTGTAGATCTCATCTGTGTCTCGCCTAACCATAGACTCAAACTCTCTCACGTGTGCACCCAACTCTGTGTCTTTGTACTAACTGGAGCTTCCTTGTAGGGTCTCAACAAATGTCAATCCCACGAATTCCGTGATCCCATATCCATATATCCTCCTGGGTCACGCCTGATCTCCCTTGTTCATAGTGGGCAACAAAGCCGTAATCTGCTCCTATAAAGACTCCAGCTGGTTCTAGCAGCATCCAAGCACGGCGGAGCTCTCTCTCTACCTCGTATCTGGGACAAGAGCTTACCCTTAACCTCTCACGAGGTGGTAGGTTAACCTCGGGTCTATCCTCTCTATGACTGGCAGAGGGTAACAACAATGGTGGTAATGAAGTAGGAGCTGATGTGGGCATGGGTGGTGGTGCATCTGGTCTGGTGGGGGAGAGTATGAAGGGTGGTGGTAATGGTAGAGAATGAGAAGTAGCTGCAGCCTAGCTATCATCCGAAATAAATCGTGGCAGCTTCGATAGCCCATGTTGACACGAATAGGACTAGATGGTGGTGATGAGATAATAAAGGTGGGGTGTGGTGATATGGTAATGGTGGAGATGGTACGGGTGGTGGCAGTGGGGAAAGGAATCTTGGGGGGGGAGGTAAGGAGTGATGGAAGACCATGGAGATAGTGGTGATGCTGGTGGGGAAGATATAGCAAGCAATCTAGCAACCTCAAAGGCAGACCATACTGGTACATGTACTAGCTCTAGAATAGTAATCCTAGCTGTCATACGGTATGCAGGGTAAGGTGGTGGTGTGGCTGCAGACTCATCAGTCTCAAATGGCTTTGTCTCTTCCGCAGACGGGGCAAAATAAGTAATAGAGATAGTAGCTGGTTTTTTTAAAGCAACAACTACAGGGTAGGCAGGAGCATGGGTGCTCCTCCTCGCCTCCTCAGTCTAACCTCACATCCCATCTCATTCATCCTCATCCTCCTCATCTGGCGTCGATGTCCCATATCATCTGTCCCTCATCCTTCACTCGATGTCCATTATCAAATCTCCGTCATTCCTCCATCAGCAGGATAGTCGTGTAGGATCCGTCCTCAGGGTCCTCATCGTCATTCCCTCTCCGGATCTACCTCTCAGGATCAGCACTCTAGGAACCATAATCAGGTGACTGTGCAGTGGCTGTGAGGCATCCCAAGCATACGGCTGATCACTTAGCAACGATCTATCATCGGCATGCTCTGGACCCCTGGAACATAATCTTGGCGAAGGTTTTGGGTGCCTGCTATGGCTCCCAGGGCCAGGCACGTAATCTGGAGAGGGTGGTGCCTGGAGTGCGGCCTCTAAGTTTGGGTCCTCTGAGGTGTGTGCTCATGTAGGTAGCTCAAGGAACTGTGAGATCTCGGCTTCGGTGATCCTATGTCCTCGATAAGTCCTCATAATGGATGGAAACTTCCGTGTGTTGTAACATCCCGATTCATCAGAATTCTGACATGACTGAATTGAAAATTCAAAATAGCTTCGATATTAGTATTTAATCTCTAAGACTCTAATAGTAATATACATTTATATCATAAACATGGATATCAAATATGAATGCATCTTGTCCAACCAATCTCAATGCAACAAGTAGTCGTATGATGAATGTTATGCTCATATGTATGTCCCGTTGTAAATAACCCCATTGTTATAAACAACTTTTGGAAAATCGGTTTTAGTCCAGCAAAAACATTTGGACTGGGTCTCTATAACCTTGGCTCTTATACATTCTGTATACACCCCCAAATTGGGCACAGCGGAGCGTGTTACTTCTCAGATCAATAACACAAGATGTTATCAGAACGGACAAAAAGTCATTTCTAAAAACATGATACATGGATTTTAACAAATGTATTTGTTACTAGCGAGCTTCACATGGCTCCAATTGCTTCATGTACAAAGATTTATTGATAGCATGAACGTTATACTCAAAATGTATTGCGTCAAAATCCTTAATGACATGATATCCCAATCCAAAACCACAATGTATTCCCTGTACCACTTGCTTACTGGTCCTCCCCCTTGATAAACAATTGCTTTTAAATGTCAATACGTAATGTTGGTGAATTATAGGTTTGATCTGATTCATTTATTTGTAGGACCACAAGATTTCCAAGTGTATGATAAATGCAACAGTTGCAGACATCATATAAATGTAATTACGTTGTCTAAGTCTAGACAGGAAGCTTGAGTGGTATGAATACCTAATTAATGGCCTACATTGCCCGTGTGATGTTCTAACCCGCAACATCCTTGATTCGACATGGGTACGTTCGTTTTCCAGTGTAGCTATTTATCCATCCGAACGGGGTTGTCAAACCCAATAGATCTATTAATAACATTCGCGCTCACAATCCCGCGATTGGACGGTTCATGATAAGGGGCTCTGATATGGGTCAGTTCATGATAATGGGCTCAGATATGGGTTATCGCTACTTAGGCAACACGTAATCATAACATGAAACTTAACCACTTGTGTCCAATTGTAAAGCATTGCATGTTTTTCACCCCAAAAACTTTATAAAACAAAAACATGTAAAACGTGGGGCTATGAACTCACCTTGAGTTCTGATAATCCAAATATCACAGATAATGCGTCACGCAAATCGTCAGATGCAACCTATTTAATTTAAGGTCGTATAAGTACTAATTACATTAAGTACTCCTACCATGCATAAGTCTATATAGCTAATCACCATCTAAATGTTTGAGTGAAAACATGTTTATAAAAATTAAAACGTTTATAAACATACTTTTGGTAAAATCGTCATAACTTTCACGTTTCTAATCCGTTTCTTGCGTTTCTTATGCCCATCTTTTCGTATTAAGACGGGTTATCGATATTTGACATTTTTATAATTTTGGTCCCCTGATGAACAGTAACTTTTACTGTTCACACCAGACATGAGTTTTATTTAAATCGTATTTGTTGTCGTAAAACCCGTAAATGTCGTATTTTATTCGTTATAGCTCCGTTTTTAACGATTCTTTCGAGCACGATCTCGTAATTGAAAGTTCTATAATTTTATGAGGTTTACAAAAATATAACTTTCTGTCATGAATAGTGTTTTTACTGTTCATAGTTTATAAAATTATTTTTATAAACTTTTAATTACCGAAAACCCGCGAAATTCATAACTTATTCGTTATAAATTGAAAAATTACGATTCTTATCATTTTAGAATCCTAAAAACATGTGTAATCTATGAAAAATACCAAACTTGCTGTTTCATGTAATTTTTATAAATTGTTTTATAAAAATTCTTTTATAAATTCGTTTATTTATCGTATAACTTGTTTTTAACGTAACTTTTTCGTTATTTATCCGTTTGACAAGTTTCTTACCTTTTCGGAATCGTCGTGAAATGTATTATCTTATAAAAATATAAAATAAGTATATTTTTATAACACTTTGGACAGAATGTTTAAATAACTTTCATAAGTCCATTTTTGACCTTGTTTTTATTCTTTACTACTTTTGTAATCCACCACAAGTCTTATTAACCATATATGTTATATATCATATATATATTAAAGTCCATTGTCCATAGTTGTCCTTCAAAGCCCTTTTGTCTAACATTACAAGTCCAACATATTACTTATAAAACATAACTTTCATTTTTTTAACTATAAGTTACTAGTTTTATGTATGACTATTTTTACATAATAATCACAAGTGTACAAGTCTTCCCATCTTGTTATAACTTTATTTTAATGATCATATTACATTAATATAAGTCCATAATTAACCTCAACATGTCATTTGTATTTCTTTAACTTGAAACATATTAAGAAACCATTAAAACCCTAATTTATACTTAATCATTTTTACACCAAATTAACATGGTACATTCTTTTCTCATCCTTTTTAACATGATATAAGTAATACCACAACATATATAAAAGTGTACAAAATGATCATTTCAAGTATAAACTCCATTTTCATGATAAAATCCTAAATGGTGATTCAACTAAAATAGAAATAACATATGCATAGAAATGAAAACTATAAGAACATAAAGGGTTCTAGTAGACCTTATGATGTATGATGATGATGAACAAAGTAATCTAAACCCTTGTTTAGATAGAAATCCAAAGCTTGCACCAATGAAAACCCTTGTTTTCTTAATAAAACCCTAATCTTCCTTTTCTTGATTATTACTTGAAAAAGGTAATCCAATGCTTGGAAACACCTTAGAATATCTTAGAATGGATGTGTATAGATGTGTATAGGTTGTATAAAAATTTGTATGGATTGTTTATAGGGGGGGTTGAGCCGTGGGTTTGGTTGAGAGAAAGAGAGATAGAAATTGTTTTTAGTTAAGTGTTGAGAGTGTGTAGATGTTAGTTCTTGCATGCAAGTAGTATATATATATAAGGTGGTCAAAAGTGTGCATTTGCTAGTCAAAAAAACATGGTGAGGGTTTTGTGGATCATGTGTTCTTGTCATTGGTCAAAGAAACATTTCTAGCTAGGTTTTAATGGCAAAAGATGTACAAAGACCAAGTGGTGCATTTTGTGTGCTCTTTGTCTCCTTTATGTTGTTATGCCGTGAGTTAGGGGGGGGATAAGGGTTTCTAGATGATTTTTGATAGTTAACAAAATATCTAGCAAAAACTTTACTAGTTACAAGTTGTAGCTTTTAAATAAAAGGTATTTACTTGAAAGCATTTGTGAAATGTTTTATTTTCCAATGTACAAAGTGTAAGATAATATTTTCTTGGGTAAATTTAATAAAACTTTGGGTATTGGGTATAAATATGGGTATTTGTTGAAGCGTAGAATTATTTTTGTGGTTCCGGGTATGCCTAAACTTAATTTGTCGCGAAACGTATTAAATTTACGTAACCAATAAAATAAATGAACGACGACCATAATTATCATTAAAATAATTATATAACACATAATTGATGTAAACGTTTATTTGTTTGGTGTCCGTTTATGCTAAACGATAATTTTTAACTTACGCGATTTAACTTAACTATTAAAAATAAAAGTAAACGCGTACGAGAAAGAAAAATAAATAATTAGTAAGATGACGTCGTAAAAGACCTGAAAATACGGAAATGTTACAATGTTATATGATATTCATCACCAGAATGTTAATTCGCATTAAATACATATACATGTGCTATGCACGACATATGTATACATGTTATATATTTATATGCATGAAAATAATATTGAATCTACATTACATCATATAGTACGATCGGTATTCTATTCCCCTGTGGATTCGATCATATAAATTCAAAAATAAGAACACCGTGTTCCGTTTCGTAAAGTAACGACTAGCATTGTGACGTGCTTGTTTGACGTGTTATGTGAGCAACCGTAGAAGTGGTATCTTAACCACTTTGTTTCATTAGCATTTAATTCTTCAAGAGGTTAGTTTTCTATTACCCTTTTGTTTATTTATTGTGTGTTAATCATATGTACCAAACATGATTCATATCCGCTGGGTACTCGTGGTAGTTAAATGGTTAACAGTTTATCAAATCCCAACAGGACCTACCTTAGAAAAATCATAGGAAGCACCTTGGAATGAAGTTGAGTGACAAGCTGATGAAAATCAATGATAAATTCTGGTGTTGAGATATATAGATGAGCAACTATGGAGAAGAAGAAGAAATTTTTAGATGAAGATGGTAAGGAATACGAGAAAGAGAGAAGAAAGTCAAAGTAGATGAAGTAAAAGTAAAAGTAAAAGATGCTTTTGAAGATTTATGTTTCCAATGAGCATTTTTTTTAACTCTAAATTGTTATTCACTTATCTCAAAACAGAAATGTTTTTTAAATAAATGGATAGTCCTCTAGTTTTATCACTTTTATGTTATTGAACTGTTTGTACACCATTTCACTTGCTATAAAGTTGATATATTTTTAATTTTCAACATATTATCTTTGTACGTTAGTTGTCTTATATTAAAAAAAGTAAAAAGTGACCATTAGTGATGTTTGAATTAACGCGTGCATCTTGTACTAAATTGTATTCGACCCGACCCGAGTTTGACATGCTGATTTTTACATATCGACAATACAAGGGAACCACCTTGGTTTTGTTTCTGGCTCCGCCACTGCGGAGAGAAGCATTTGAAGCATCTTAAATCCCAAGATAACATAATTTATTTGAAAGATCAAAGGTATGTGACGAGCCATTTCACATATGACATATATTTTTTATCCATAGATCTTTTAAGCTCGTATATTAAAATTGTAAGATTTGTATTATAAAAGCCTGGATTTATGAATGACTATTTTAATCTCAACGAGTTTCTATCTAAGTTTATGTTTGATTGTTCCAAGTTTTATTTTTGTAATTTTTTTATGCACGCCTTGTGTTTGTCGAAACATCTGAGTGAAAAACTGAATATTTTAAATTGTAGTTATTTGAG